>CM019700.1:12101877-12219131 GCA_009760885.1 Achatina immaculata
TATAAATAACTGCAGTAACAACGAATTTTATTACAGAAATATTTCTCAGTAATAACAACACTTAACCACTAAACTTAATCATGTGCAGCACGCCTGATCTTGTTCTGCTGAGAAACCTTTCAAATTGTGTTCTCAGATAAAATATCAGAGAATCTTGAAATATCTGGAGAGATTTGAAATGTCTAGAGAGTCTAGAAATATTTGGAGAGTCTTGAAATATCTAGAGAGTCTTGAAATGTCTAGAGAGTCTTGAAATATCTAGAGAGTCTTGACATATCTGGAGAGTCTTGAAATATCTAGAGAGTCTTGACATATCTGGAGAGTCTTGAAATATCTAGGGAGTCTTGAAATATCTAGAGAGTCTTGAAATATACAGAGAGTCTTGAAATATCTAGAGTCTTGAAATATCTGGAGTCTTGAAATATCTAGTGAGTTTTGAAATATCTGAGTCTTGAAATATCTAGAGAGTTTTGAAATATCTGGAGTCTTGAAATATCTAGAGAGTTTTGAAATATCTGGAGTCTTGAAATATGTAGAGAGTTTTGAAATATCTAGAGTCTTGAAATATCTGGAGAGTTTTGAAGTATCTGGAGTCTTGAAATATCTAGAGAGTTTTGAAATATCTAGAGTCTTGAAATATCTAGAGAGTTTTGAAATATCTAGAGAGTTTTGAAATATCTAGAGTCTTGAAATATCTAGAGTCTTGAAATATCTGGAGAGTTTTGAAATATCTGGAGTCTTGAAATATCTAGAGTCTTGAAATATCTAGAGTCTTGAAATATCTAGAGAGTTTTGAAATATCTAGAGAGTTTTGAAATATCTAGAGAGTTTTGAAATATCTAGAGTCTTGAAATATCTAGAGTCTTGAAATATCTAGAGAGTTTTGAAATATCTAGAGAGTTTTGAAATATCTAGAGAGTCTTGAAATATCTAGAGTCTTGAAATATCTAGAGTCTTGAAATATCTGGAGTCTTGAAATATCTGGAGTCTTGAAATATCTAGAGAGTCTTGAAATATCTGGAGAGTCTTGCTTGTTTTAATTACCACTTTCAGACATTTTGCTGCAGTTTAAAATATTATTTGCTTGTAATGTGATCAATTCAGTTACATTACTATCACATGCATTATTTAAATTGCGTTATATGCATTATTTAAATTACATTTGTATCTTATCTTATATCTTATATCCTTCCCATGCCATTAAACGTCACATAGGGCTTGCAAAGTAGTTCGCCAATTTTTACTGTCTTCGGAGAGTCTTTCAACCTCATCAAAGGATTTTATGCCTGTTAATTTAGCCTCTCTTAATAATGTCCTCTTCAGAGTTTCACGCGGTCTGCATCTTTTTCTTCTGCCTGTTGTGTTCCACTTGATAGCTTGTTTTGGGATTCTCTGATCATTTCTTCTCATCAAGTGACCAACATATGTCCATCTCCTTTTCCTGATCACCCATGAGACAGGTTGTTGTTCAGTCATCTGACATTTGTATGATATGCATTATTTAAATTACATTACTATGATATGCATTATTTAAATTATACTACTATCACATGCATCATTTAAATTCTATTACAATGACATGCATTATTTAAATTATATTTCAATGATATGCATTATTTAAATTATATTATTATCACATGCATTATTTGAATTATATTACTAACTATGATATATATTTTTTAAATTATATTATTATGACATGTATTATTTAAA
Source organism: Achatina immaculata (assembly GCA_009760885.1). Classification (NCBI taxonomy): domain Eukaryota; kingdom Metazoa; phylum Mollusca; class Gastropoda; order Stylommatophora; family Achatinidae; genus Lissachatina; species Lissachatina immaculata. The sequence goes on from CM019700.1 coordinate 12,103,591, forward strand.
TTATATTACTATGACATGTATTATTTAAATTATATTACTATGACATGTATTATTTAAATTATATTACTATGACATGTATTATTTAAATTATATTAATATGACATGTATTATTTAAATTATATTACTATGACATGTATTATTTAAATTATATTACTATGACATGTATTATTTAAATTATATTACTATGATATGCATTGTTTAAATTATATTACTAAGACACGCATTATTTAAATGATATTACTATGATATATTTTACTCAGTTCAGAATGAAGAAGTAAACAATAAAGTGACATGATGAATAAGTCAATTAGTGATTATCATTTTTATGAAAAAAGAAGAAATTTTACGTGACAGGGCTGTAAGTGTTAGTTATTTAACAATACAAAATATTTAATTCAGAAGCAATGGATTCTACTTTTAGTCTGCTCCAGAAGAAATGAGAAGTAGGCATTTAAACAAAGAACTTAAACAAGCAAATAGTTGAAAAATCTAAATGACCAGGCAGAAACTGTCACATAGGATGTGTAAACAAACATATAAGAAATCATCATGTGAGTATATTGGTCAAGGTTCTACAAACATATAAGAAATCATCATGTGAGTATATTGGTCAAGGTTCTACAAACATATAAGAAAGCATCATGTGAGTATATTGGTCAAGGTTCTACAAACATATAAGAAATCATCATGTGAGTATATTGGTCAAGGTTCTACAAACATATAAGAAAGCATCATGTGAGTATATTGGTCAAGGTTCTACAAACATATAAGAAAGCATCATGTGAGTATACTGGTCAAGGTTCTACAAACATATAAGAAAGCATCATGTGAGTATATTGGTCAAGTTCTACAAACATATAAGAAAGCATCATGTGAGTATATTGGTCAAGGTTCTACAAACATATATGAAAGCAACATGTGATTATATTGGTCAAGTTCTACAAACATATAAGAAAGCAACATGTGAATACTGGTCAAACTGTACAAACATATAAGAAAGCAACATGTGAGAATACTGGTCAAATTGTACAAACATATAAGAAAGCAACATGTAAGTATACTGGTAAATGTTCTATTGAAAAATAAAATGCCTTTTTCATCAATTCATTTTCTGTTTTTTTTCTCTTAAATTTTTAAGACTTTCCAGCTTGAAATCAGCTTCTAGACTTTCCAGCTTTAAATCAACTTTTAGACTTTCCAGCTTTAAATCAGTTTCTAGACTTTCCAGCTTTAAATCAGCTTCTAATCTTCTGATCAGCTGGTCTAAAACAGGTAAAAGAAATGGAGAAAGGAAATGAAAATTACAGGTGTAATTGAAACAACACCCTGCCAACAATTTTTTGACTTTAGAGAATCTACCTCAAAGTGTCATTCTTGGTGGGATGAGAAAAGCTGTCCTTTTTTTGGGATGAGAAAAGCTATCCTTCTTTTTGGGATGAGAAAAACTGCCCTTCTTTTTGGGATGAGAAAAGCTGTCCTTCTTGGTGGGATGAGAAAAGCTGTCCTTCTTTTTTATATGAGAAAAGCTGTCCTTCCTTTTAGGACGAGAAAACCTGTCCTTCTCAGTGGGATGAGAAAAGCTGTCATTCTTGGTGGGATGAGAAAAACTGTAACATCCACTATGTAGGCTATATCTAGATCACTGTGATGTAACGTCCACTATGTAGGCTATATCTAGATCACTGTGATGTAACGTCCACTATGTAGGCTATATCTAGATTACTGTGATGTAACATCGACTATGTAGGCTATATCTAGATCACTGTGATGTAACATCCACTATATAGGTTATATCTAGATCACTGTGATGTAACATCCACTATGTAGGCTACACCTGCATCACTGTGATGTAACATCCACTATGTATGCTATATCTAGATCACTGTGATGTAACATCCACTATGTAGGCTATATCTAGATCGCTGCGATGTAACATCCACTATGTAGGCTACACCTGCATCACTGTGATGTAACATCCACTATGTAGGCTATATCTAGATCACTGTGATGTAACATCCACTATGTAGACTGCACCTGGATCCCTGTGTGGATCACCTGGATACAGTGCTGACCACCAGGATCACTGTGTGGACCATCAGGATCACTGTGTGGACCATCTTATCACCATGTGGACCATCAAGATCACTGCATGGATCATTAGGATCACTGTGTGGACCACCTGGATCACTGTGTGGACCATTATGATCACTGTGTGGACCACCTGGATCACTGTGTGGACCACCCAGATCACTTTGTGGACCACTTGGATCACTGTGTGGACCATTAGGATCACTGTTTGGACTACTAAGATCACTGTGTGGACCACCTGGATCACTGTGTGGACCACCAAGATCACTGTGTGGACCACAAAGATCACTGTGTGGACTAAACTTCTATCTGTTCCTTGAGCTCAGGCTCACTTCAGGGGACATAACGTTGATTTTGATGATGTCGTGAAGTCCGAGATGAAGTTATGGTTCTTTGGTCAACAGCAACTAATCTTTTAAAATTTGGGCGGTGTTGGAGTAGTTGGTGTGGTCGCCTTGACTACCTAAGTGGTTGCGTGGACCACCTAAGTGGTTGTGTGGACCATCTAAGCGGTTGTGTGGACCACCAAGGTGGTCATGTGGGAGGTAACTGGGCTGAGAAAAGTTATCTGTGAGAAGAGTTTTATTTATAAATCTGGTCACGTTGCTAAGTTTAAGACAAAAAGTAGAAGCCATTACTTTCCAGCTTGCCCTCGCACGACAAGGCTTCAGTTGTAAAAAATATCAGACAGCATTTTAGCACTTCTATCTAGCATTTATATCTAGCATTGCTATATTGCATCATTATTTAGTACTGATATCTAGCATTGATATCTAATACTGGTATTGAGAACTGCTATAGAACATAACTATTTAACATCAATATCTATAATGACTATCTAACATCAATATTTAACACCACTGTTCATAATCGCTTACCTAACATCAATATTTAATATCACTGTCTGGTACTGATAATTGATATCTATCATCATTCTTTACCACTGATATATCACATCATTATCTAACATTAATATATAACATTATTATCTATCAGTGATATCTAAACGTGTAGTACTGATATTTAACATTTTTATCTATCATTGGTAAGAGGGCAGAGGTCAGCAAAAAACCAAAGCAAAATATGACAAGCACAGTAAAAAAGATGGATAGCCGTTTGGTGGTTTGTTGGAGAAAGTTTTCACTTCTAATATATTTGAGTTATTCTACTGTACTCTTGTCTATGTGCACTCGCAACTGGCAGGTTTCTGTATGCGTTTGTCTGCTCAGAATAATTGTCTGCTACTACACTGACATAGTGTAATGTTTTATTATTGTATTAGTTTGAGGTATTTACAAATAATCTCTTGTAGTGTCTTACGCATCATTTACGCCTATAAAACTTCCACATAATTTTTAGCACAAACTATTCTGTGCCTATATGAACGGACAAGCTACTCTGTCCTTGTATGAACAGACAAGCTAGTCTGTGGCTGTATGAACAGACATGTCTGTGACTGTATGAACAGACAAGCTAGTCTGTGCCTGTATGAACAGACAAGTCAGTGCCCGTATGAACAAACAAGCTAGTCTATGCATGTGTGAACGGACAAGCTTGTCTGTGCCTGTATGAACGGACACGTCCATGCTCGTATGAACGGACAAGCTAGTCTGTACCTGTATGAACAGACAAGCTAGTCTGTACCTGTATGAACAAACAAGCTAGTCTGTGCCTGTATGAACAAACAAGCTAGTCTGTGCCTGTATGAACAAACAAGCTAGTCTGTGCCTGTATGAACGGACAAGCTAGTCTGTGCCTGTATGAACAAACAAGCTAGTCTGTACCTGTATGAACAAACAAGCTAGTCTGTGCCTGTATGAACAAACAAGCTAGTCTGTACCTGTATGAACAAACAAGCTAGTCTGTGCCTGTATGAACAAACAAGCTAGTCTGTACCTGTATGAACAAACAAGCTAGTCTGTGCCTGTATGAACAGACAAGCTAGTCTGTACCTGTATGAACAAACAAGCTAGTCTGTGCCGTATGAACGGAGAAGCTAGTCTGTTCCCATATGAACGGACAAACTAGTCTGTGGCTGTATGAACGGACAATCTAGTCTGTGCCTGTATGAACAAACAAGCTAGTCTGCGCCCGTATGAAAGGACAAGCTAGTCTGTTCTCATATGAACGGACAATCTAGTCTGTGCCTGTATGAACGGACAAGCTAGTCTGTGCCTGTATGAACCGACAATCTAGTCTGTGCCTGTATGAAGGGACAAGCAAGTCTGTGCCTGTATGAACGGACAAGCAAGTCTGTGCCTGTATGAACGGACAAGCAAGTCTGTGCCTGTATGAACGGACAAGCTAGTCTGTGCCTGTATGAACGGACAAGCTAGTCTGTGCCTGTATGAATGGACAAGCAAGTCTGTGCCTGTATGAACGGACAAGCAAGTCTGTGCCTGTAAGAACGGACAAGCTAGTCTGTTCTCATATGAACGGACAATCTAGTCTGTGCCTGTATGAACGGACAAGCTAGTCTGTGCCTGTATGAACCGACAATCTAGTCTGTGCCTGTATGAAGGGACAAGCAAGTCTGTGCCTGTATGAACGGACAAGCAAGTCTGTGCCTGTATGAACGGACAAGCAAGTCTGTGCCTGTATGAACGGACAAGCTAGTCTGTGCCTGTATGAACGGACAAGCTAGTCTGTGCCTGTATGAATGGACAAGCAAGTCTGTGCCTGTATGAACGGACAAGCAAGTCTGTGCCTGTAAGAACGGACAAGTCTGTGCCTGTACGAACGGACAAGTCTGTGCCTGTATGAACGGACAAGTCTGTGCCTGTATGAACGGACACGTCTGTGCTTGTATGAACGGACAAGTCAAGTGCCTGGATGAATGGACAAGCTAGTCTGTGACCGTAAGAACGAAAAAGCTAGTCTGTAACAGTATGAAGAAAGAAGCTAGTCTGTGCCCGTTTGAACGGACAAGCTAGTCTGTGCCTGTATGAAAGGAAAATGTGGTATGTGCGTGTATTAACGAACAAGTTAGTCTGTTCCTCTATGAACGGACAATCTAGTCTGTGCCCGTATTAACGGACAAGTCTGTGCCCGTATTAACAGACAAGTTAGTCTGTGGCTATATAAACGGACAAGTCTGTGCCCGAATGAACGGACAAGCTAGTCTATGCCGGTATGAACGGATAAGTCAGTGCCTGTATAAACGGACAAGCTAGTCTGTAACTGTATGAACGGACAAGCTAGTCTGTGCCCGTATTAACGGTCTAGTCTGTGTCCGTATAAATGGACAAATCTGTACCGGTATAAACGGACAACTAGTCTGGGTCTGTATGAAAGGACAAGCTAGTCTGTGTCTGTATGAACGGACAAGCTAGTCTGTGCCTGTATGAACGGACAAGATAGTCTGTGCACGTATGAGCGGACTAGTCTGTACCCGTATAGACGGACAAGTCTGTGCCGGGAAAAACGGACAAGCTATTCTGTGCTCGAATGAACAGACAAGTCTGTGCCTGTATGAACGGACAAGTATGTGCCCGTATGAACAGACAAGCTAGTCTGTGCATGTGTGAAGGGACAAACTAGTCTGTGGCTGTATGAACGGACACGTCCGTGCTCGTATGAACGGACAAGCTAGTCTGTGCCCGCATGAACGGACAAATTAGTCTGTGCCTGTATGAACTGACAAGCTAGTCTGTGCCTGTATGAACCGACAAGCTAGTCTGTGCCCGTATTAACGGAGAAGCTAATCTGTGCCCGTATTAACGGAGAAGCTAATCTGTGCCCGTATTAACGGAGAAGCTAATCTGTGCCCGTATTAACAGAGAAGCTAATCTGTGCCCGTATTAACGGAGAAGCTAATCTGTGCCCGTATTAACAGAGAAGCTAGTCTGTGCCCGTATTAACGGAACAAGTAGTCTGTGCCCGTATTAACGGAACAACTAGTCTGTGCCCGTATTCACGGAACAACTAGTCTGTGCCCGTATTCACGGAACAACTAGTCTGTGCCTGTATGAACGGACAAGCAAGTCTGTGCCTGTATGAACGGAAAAGCAAGTCTGTGCCAGTATGAACAGCCAAGTTAGTCTGTGCCCGTATGGACGGACAAACTAGTCGGTGCCCGTATGAACGGACAAGCTAGTCTGTGCCCGTATTAACGGACAAGCTAGTCTGTGCCCGTATGAACAGACATGCTAGTCTGTTAATGTATGAACGGACAAGTCTGTGCCTGTATGAACGGAGAAGTCAGTCTGTGACTGTATGAACGGAGAAGCTAGTCTGTGCCTGTATGAACGGACAAGCTAGTCCGTGCCTGTATGAACGGACAAGTCTGTGCCTGTATGAACGGAGAAGCTAATCTATGCCTGTATGAACGGAGAAGCTAATCTATGCCTGTATGAACGGACAAGTCTGTGCCTGTATGAACGGAGAAGCTAATCTATGCCTGTATGAAAGGACAAGCTAGTCTGTGACTGTATGAACGAACAAGCTAGTCTGTGCCTGTATGAACGGACAAACTAGTCTGTGCCTGTATGAACAGACAAGCTAGTCTGTGCCTGTATGAACGGACAAGCTAGTCTGTGCCTGTATGAACGGTGAAGCTAGTCTGTGACTGTATGAACGTACAATCTAGTCTGTGCCTGTATGAACGTACAATCTAGTCTGTGCCTGTATGAACGGACAATCTAGTCTGTGCCTGTATGAACGGACAAGCTAGTTTGTGTCCGTATGAACGGACACGTCTGTTCCTGTATGAACGGACAAGTCTGTGCCCTTATAAACGGACAAGCTAGTCTGTTCCCGTATGAACGGACAAGTCTGTGCCCTTATGAACAGACAAGTTAGTCTGTGCTGTATGAACGGACAAGCTAGTCTGTTCCTGTATGAACGGACAAGTCTGTGCCCTTATGAACGGACAAGCTAGTCTGTGCCTGTATGAACAGACAAGCTAGTCTGTTCCCTTATGAACAGACAAGCTAGTCTGTGACCGTATGAACGGACAAGTCTGTGCCCTTATGAACGGACAAGCTTTTCTGTACCCGTATGAACGGACAAACTACTCTGTGACTGTATGAACGGACAAGATAGTCTATTCCTGTATGAACGGACAAGCTAGTCTGTGCCCGTATGAACGGACAGGTTAATCTTTGCCCGTATAAATGCACAAGCTAGTCTGGGTCCGTATGAACGGACAAGCTAGTCTGTGCCCGTATGCAAGGATAAGGTAGTCTGTGCCTGTATGAACGGACAAGTTAGTCTGTACCGTATGAATGGAGAATTTAGTCTGTGCCTGTATGAACGGAAACACTAGTCTGTGCCCATATTAAAGGAGAAGCTAGTCTGTGCCCGTATGAAAGGAACAAGTAGTCTGTACCCGTATGAACGGACAAGCTAGTCTGAACCTGTATGAACGGACAATCTAGTCTGAACCTGTATGAACGGACAGGTCTGTGGCTGTATGAACGGACAAGCTAGTCTGTGCCTGTATGAACGGACAAGCTAGTCTGTGACTGTATGAACGGACAAGCTAGTCTGTGACTGTATGAACGGACAAGCTAGTCTGTGACTGTATGAACGGACAAGCTAGTCTGTGCCTGTATGAACGGACAAGCTAGTCTGTGCCTGTATGAACGGACAAGCTAGTCTGTGACTGTATGAACGGACAAGGCAGTCTGTGCTTGTATGAATGGACATGCTAGTCTGTGCACGTATTAACGGTCTAGTTGGTGCCCGTATTAAATGATAAATCTGTACCGGTATAAACGGACAACTAGTCTGGTCCTGTATGAAAGGACAAGTTAGTCTGTGCCTGTATGAACGGACAAGCTAGTCTGTGCCTGTATGAAAGGACAAAATAGTCTGTGCACGTATGAACGGATAAGCTAGTCTGTGCCTGTATGAACGGACTAGTCTGTGCCCGTAATAACGGACAAGTCTGTGCCGGGATAAACGACAAGCTAGTCTGTGTCCGTATAAATGGACAAATCTGTACCGGTATAAACGGACAACTAGTCTGGGTCTGTATGAAAGGACAAGCTAGTCTGTGTCTGTATGAACGGACAAGCTAGTCTGTGCCTGTATGAACGGACAAGATAGTCTGTGCACGTATGAACGGACAAGCTAGTCTGTGCCAGTATGAGCGGACTAGTCTGTACCCGTATAGACGGACAAGTCTGTGCCGGGAAAAACGGACAAGCTATTCTGTGCTCGAATGAACAGACAAGTCTGTGCCTGTATGAACGGACAAGTATGTGCCCGTATGAACAGACAAGCTAGTCTGTGCATGTGTGAAGGGACAAACTAGTCTGTGGCTGTATGAACGGACATGTCCGTGCTCGTATGAACGGACAAGCTAGTCTGTGCCCGCATGAACGGACAAATTAGTCTGTGCCTGTATGAACTGACAAGCTAGTCTGTGCCTGTATGAACCGACAAGCTAGTCTGTGCCCGTATTAACGGAGAAGCTAATCTGTGCCCGTATTAACGGAGAAGCTAATCTGTGCCCGTATTAACGGAGAAGCTAATCTGTGCCCGTATTAACAGAGAAGCTAATCTGTGCCCGTATTAACGGAGAAGCTAATCTGTGCCCGTATTAACAGAGAAGCTAGTCTGTGCCCGTATTAACGGAACAAGTAGTCTGTGCCCGTATTAACGGAACAACTAGTCTGTGCCCGTATTCACGGAACAACTAGTCTGTGCCTGTATGAACGGACAAGCAAGTCTGTGCCTGTATGAACGGAAAAGCAAGTCTGTGCCAGTATGAACAGCCAAGTTAGTCTGTGCCCGTATGGACGGACAAACTAGTCGGTGCCCGTATGAACGGACAAGCTAGTCTGTGCCCGTATTAACGGACAAGCTAGTCTGTGCCCGTATGAACAGACATGCTAGTCTGTTAATGTATGAACGGACAAGTCTGTGCCTGTATGAACGGAGAAGTCAGTCTGTGACTGTATGAACGGAGAAGCTAGTCTGTGCCTGTATGAACGGACAAGCTAGTCCGTGCCTGTATGAACGGACAAGTCTGTGCCTGTATGAACGGAGAAGCTAATCTATGCCTGTATGAACGGACAAGTCTGTGCCTGTATGAACGGAGAAGCTAATCTATGCCTGTATGAAAGGACAAGCTAGTCTGTGACTGTATGAACGAACAAGCTAGTCTGTGCCTGTATGAACGGACAAACTAGTCTGTGCCTGTATGAACAGACAAGCTAGTCTGTGCCTGTATGAACGGACAAGCTAGTCTGTGCCTGTATGAACGGTGAAGCTAGTCTGTGACTGTATGAACGTACAATCTAGTCTGTGCCTGTATGAACGTATAATCTAGTCTGTGCCTGTATGAACGGACAATCTAGTCTGTGCCTGTATGAACGGACAAGCTAGTTTGTGCCCGTATGAACGGACACGTCTGTTCCTGTATGAACGGACAAGTCTGTGCCCTTATAAACGGACAAGCTAGTCTGTGCCCGTATGAACGGACAAGTCTGTGCCCTTATGAACAGACAAGTTAGTCTGTGCTGTATGAACGGACAAGCTAGTCTGTTCCTGTATGAACGGACAAGTCTGTGCCCTTATGAACGGACAAGCTAGTCTGTGCCTGTATGAACAGACAAGCTAGTCTGTTCCCTTATGAACAGACAAGCTAGTCTGTGACCGTATGAACGGACAAGTCTGTGCCCTTATGAACGATCAAGCTTTTCTGTACCCGTATGAACGGACAAACTACTCTGTGACTGTATGAACGGACAAGATAGTCTATTCCTGTATGAACGGACAAGCTAGTCTGTGCCCGTATGAACGGACAGGTTAATCTTTGCCCGTATAAATGCACAAGCTAGTCTGGGTCCGTATGAACGGACAAGCTAGTCTGTGCCCGTATGCAAGGATAAGGTAGTCTGTGCCTGTATGAACGGACAAGTTAGTCTGTACCGTATGAATGGAGAATTTAGTCTGTGTCTGTATGAACGGAAACACTAGTCTGTGCCCATATTAAAGGAGAAGCTAGTCTGTGCCCGTATGAAAGGAACAAGTAGTCTGTACCCGTATGAACGGACAAGCTAGTCTGAACCTGTATGAACGGACAGGTCTGTGGCTGTATGAACGGACAAGCTAGTCTGTGCCTGTATGAACGGACAAGCTAGTCTGTGACTGTATGAACGGACAAGCTAGTCTGTGACTGTATGAACGGACAAGCTAGTCTGTGACTGTATGAACGGACAAGCTAGTCTGTGCCTGTATGAACGGACAAGCTAGTCTGTGCCTGTATGAACGGACAAGCTAGTCTGTGACTGTATGAACGGACAAGGCAGTCTGTGCTTGTATGAATGGACATGCTAGTCTGTGCACGTATTAACGGTCTAGTTGGTGCCCGTATTAAATGATAAATCTGTACCGGTATAAACGGACAACTAGTCTGGTCCTGTATGAAAGGAAAAGTTAGTCTGTGCCTGTATGAACGGACAAGCTAGTCTGTGCCTGTATGAAAGGACAAAATAGTCTGTGCACGTATGAACGGACAAGCTAGTCTGTGCCTGTATGAACGGACTAGTCTGTGCCCGTAATAACGGACAAGTCTGTGCCGGGATAAACGACAAGCTAGTCTGTGTCCGTATAAATGGACAAATCTGTACCGGTATAAACGGACAACTAGTCTGGGTCTGTATGAAAGGACAAGCTAGTCTGTGTCTGTATGAACGGACAAGCTAGTCTGTGCCTGTATGAACGGACAAGATAGTCTGTGCACGTATGAACGGACAAGCTAGTCTGTGCCAGTATGAGCGGACTAGTCTGTACCCGTATAGACGGACAAGTCTGTGCCGGGAAAAACGGACAAGCTATTCTGTGCTCGAATGAACAGACAAGTCTGTGCCTGTATGAACGGACAAGTATGTGCCCGTATGAACAGACAAGCTAGTCTGTGCATGTGTGAAGGGACAAACTAGTCTGTGGCTGTATGAACGGACACGTCCGTGCTCGTATGAACGGACAAGCTAGTCTGTGCCCGCATGAACGGACAAATTAGTCTGTGCCTGTATGAACTGACAAGCTAGTCTGTGCCTGTATGAACCGACAAGCTAGTCTGTGCCCGTATTAACGGAGAAGCTAATCTGTGCCCGTATTAACGGAGAAGCTAATCTGTGCCCGTATGCAAGGATAAGGTAGTCTGTGCCTGTATGAACGGACAAGTTAGTCTGTACCGTATGAATGGAGAATTTAGTCTGTGCCTGTATGAACGGAAACACTAGTCTGTGCCCATATTAAAGGAGAAGCTAGTCTGTGCCCGTATGAAAGGAACAAGTAGTCTGTACCCGTATGAACGGACAAGCTAGTCTGAACCTGTATGAACGGACAAGCTAGTCTGAACCTGTATGAACGGACAGGTCTGTGGCTGTATGAACGGACAAGCTAGTCTGTGCCTCTATGAACGGACATGCTAGGCTGTGCCTGTATGAACGGACAAGCTAGTCTGTGACTGTATGAACGGACAAGCTAGTCTGTGCTGTATGAACGGACAAGCTAGTCTGTGCCTGTATGAACGGACAAGCTAGTCTGTGACTGTATGAACGGACAAGCTAGTCTGTGACTGTATGAACGGACAAGCTAGTCTGTGACTGTATGAACGGACAAGCTAGTCTGTGACTGTATGAACGGACAAGGCAGTCTGTGCTTGTATGAATGGACATGCTAGTCTGTGCACGTATTAACGGTCTAGTTGGTGCCCGTATTAAATGATAAATCTGTACCGGTATAAACGGACAACTAGTCTGGTCCTGTATGAAAGGACAAGTTAGTCTGTGCCTGTATGAACGGACAAGCTAGTCTGTGCCTGTATGAAAGGACAAAATAGTCTGTGCCTGTATGAACGGACAAGCTAGTTTGTGCCCGTATGAACGGGCACGTCTGTTCCTGTATGAACGGACAAGTCTGTGCCCTTATAAACGGACAAGCTAGTCTGTGCCCGTATGAACGGACAAGTCTGTGCCCTTATGAACAGACAAGTTAGTCTGTGCTGTATGAACGGACAAGCTAGTCTGTTCCTGTATGAACGGACAAGTCTGTGCCCTTATGAACGGACAAGCTAGTCTGTGCCTGTATGAACAGACAAGCTAGTCTGTTCCCTTATGAACAGACAAGCTAGTCTGTGACAGTATGAACGGACAAGTCTGTGCCCTTATGAACGGACAGGCTTTTCTGTACCCGTATGAACGGACAAACTACTCTGTGACTGTATGAACGGACAAGATAGTCTATTCCTGTATGAACGGACAAGCTAGTCTGTGCCCGTATGAACGGACAGGTTAATCTTTGCCCGTATAAATGCACAAGCTAGTCTGGGTCCGTATGAACGGACAAGCTAGTCTGTGCCCGTATGCAAGGATAAGGTAGTCTGTGCCTGTATGAACGAACAAGTTAGTCTGTACCGTATGAATGGAGAATTTAGTCTGTGCCTGTATGAACGGAAACACTAGTCTGTGCCCATATTAAAGGAGAAGCTAGTCTGTGCCCGTATGAAAGGAACAAGTAGTCTGTACCCGTATGAACGGACAAGCTAGTCTGAACCTGTATGAACGGACAAGCTAGTCTGAACCTGTATGAACGGACAGGTCTGTGGCTGTATGAACGGACAAGCTAGTCTGTGCCTCTATGAACGGACATGCTAGGCTGTGCCTGTATGAACGGACAAGCTAGTCTGTGACTGTATGAACGGACAAGCTAGTCTGTGACTGTATGAACGGACAAGCTAGTCTGTGCCTGTATGAACGGACAAGCTAGTCTGTGACTGTATGAACGGACAAGCTAGTCTGTGACTGTATGAACGGACAAGCTAGTCTGTGACTGTATGAACGGACAAGCTAGTCTGTGACTGTATGAACGGACAAGGCAGTCTGTGCTTGTATGAATGGACATGCTAGTCTGTGCACGTATTAACGGTCTAGTCGGTGCCCGTATTAAATGATAAATCTGTACCGGTATAAACGGACAACTAGTCTGGTCCTGTATGAAAGGACAAGTTAGTCTGTGCCTGTATGAACGGACAAGCTAGTCTGTGCCTGTATGAAAGGACAAAATAGTCTGTGCACGTATGAACGGACAAGCTAGTCTGTGCCTGTATGAACGGACTAGTCTGTGCCCGTAATAACGGACAAGTCTGTGCCGGGATAAACGACAAGCTAGTCTGTGACCGAAAGAATAGACAGGTCTGTACCTGTATGAATGAACATGTCTGTGCCTGTATGAACGGAAAAGCTAATCTATGACTGTATGACCGGGCAAGCTACTCTGTGTCTGTATGAACAGACAAGCTAGTCTGTGGCTGTATGAACGGACACGTCCGTGCTCGTATGAACGGACAAGCTAGTCTGTGGCTATAGGAACGGACACGTCCGTGCTCGTATGAACGGACTAGTCTGTCCCCGTATAAACGGACAAGCTAGTCTGTGCCCGAATGAACACACACGTCTGTGCCTGTATGAATGGACAAGTCTGTGCCTGTATGAACTTACAAGCTAATCTATGCCTGTATGAACTGACAAGCTAGTCTGTGCCTGTATGAACTGACAAGCTAGTCTGTGCCTGTATGAACAGACAAGTCTATGCCCGTAGGAACCGACAAGCTAGTCTGTGCATGTATGAACAGACAAGTCTATGCCCGTAGGAACCGACAAGCTAGTCTGTGCATGTATGAACGGAAAAGCAAGTCTGTGCCTGTATGAACGGAGAAGTTAGTCTGTGCCTGTATGAACGGAGAAGTTAGTCTGTGCCTGTATGAACGGAGAAGTTAGTCTGTGCCTGTATGAACGGAGAAGTTAGTCTGTGCCTGTATGAACGGAGAAGTTAGTCTGTGCCTGTATGAACGGAGAAGTTAGTCTGTGAATGTATGAACGAAAAAGCTAGTCTGTGCCCTTATGAACGGAGAATTTAGTCTTTGCCCGTATGAACGGAAAAGCTAGTCTGTGCCCGTATTAAAGGAGAAGCTAGTCTGTGCCCGTATGAACGGAACAACTAGTCTGTGCCCGTATGAACGGACAAGCTAGTCTGAGCCTGTATGAACGGACACTCTTTGGCTGTATGAACGGACAAGCTAGTCTGAGCCTGTATGAACGGACACTCTTTGGCTGTATGAACGGACAAGGTAGTCTGTGCCTGTATGAACGGAGAAGTCTGTGCCTGTATGAACGGACAAGTCTGTGCCTGTATGAATGGAGAAGCTAATCTATTCCTGTATGAACGGAGAAGCTAATCTATGCCTGTATGAACGGACAAGTCTGTGCCTGTATGAACGGAGAAGCTAATCTATGCCTGTATGAAAGGACAAGCTAGTCTGTGACTGTATGAACGGACAAGCTAGTCTGTGCCTGTATGAACGGACAAGCTAGTCTGTGCCTGTATGAACAGACAAGCTAGTCTGTGCCTGTATGAACGGACAAGCTAGTCTGTGCCTGTATGAACGGTGAAGCTAGTCTGTGACTGTATGAACGTACAATCTAGTCTGTGCCTGTATGAACGGACAAGCTAGTGTGTGCCCGTATGAACGGACACGTCTGTTCCTGTATGAACGGACAAGTCTGTGCCCTTATAAACGGACAAGCTAGTCTGTGCCCGTATGAACGGACAAGCTAGTCTGTGCCTGTATGAACGGACATGCTAGTCTGTGCCTGTATGAATGGACAAGTCTGTGCCCTTATGAAGAGACAAGCTAGTCTGTGCCTGTATGAACGGACAAGCTAGTCTGTTCCTGTATGAACGGACAAGTCTGTGCCCTTATGAACGGACAAGCTAGTCTGTGCCTGTATGAACAGACAAGCTAGTCTGTTCCCTTATGAACAGACAAGCTAGTCTGTGACCGTATGAACAGACAAGCTAGTCTGTGCCCGTATGAACGGACAAGTCTGTGCCCTTATGAACGGACAAGCTTGTCTGTGCCCGTATGAACGGACAAGCTACTCTGTGACTGTATGAACGGACAAGATAGTCTATTCCTGTATGAACGGACAAGCTAGTCTGTGCCCGTATGAACCGACAATCTAGTCTGTGTCTCTTTGAACGGACAAGCTAGTCTGTGCCTGTATGAACGATCAAGAACGTATAAACGTTTGACTGGGATGACTTTACCGTCTTAATATTCTCTAACTCAACGGCCAACCATTGAACAGAAAATGAGAAATATCGTTTGTTATATGAAGTTTTTTTACTCTAAGCACTCGAACCTGCTTGTCATATATATATATATATATATATATATATATATATATATATACATATAGACAGGGTAAGAGACAAAGAGAGAAAGCCAAAGAGACAAAGAGAGATACAGAGATACAGAGACAGAGAGATAAAAAGAGGCAGAGAGAGACAAAGAGAGAACGTGATTGTGTGAGAGAAAGAACTAAATTGTAGAGAAAGAAAATGGTTGTGAGACAAAGAACTTTGTTGTTAAAGAAAGAACTTGGTTGTCAGAGAAAGAACATGTTAGAGAAAGAACTTGTTTTTAGAGAAAGAACTCGGTGGTTATAGAAAAAAAAAACGTGGCTATGAATGAGAATTTATAACACCCAAAAGACAAGAAAAATTCGTATTTATACATAGTGACGTCACAATAAATCTGTCTGAGGTCAGCGACGTCACAATAAATCTGTTTGAGGCATGTCACCTCATAATAAATCTGTGAGACTTGCTACGTCACAGTAAATCTTTCTGAGGTATGTGACGTCACAGTAAATCTTTCTGAGGTGTGTGACGTCCAAATAAATCTGCCCGAGGTCAGTGGCGTCACAGTAAATCTGTCTGAGGCTTGTGACCTCACAGTAAATCAGTCTTAGACTTTTTACGTCACACTAAATCTGTCTGAGACTTGTTACTTCACAGTAAATCTTTCTGAGGTCAGTTACGTCACAGTAAAAATGTCTGAGGTCAGTTACGTCATAGTAAATCTGTCTGAGGAATGTGACGTCACAGCAGATCTGTCTGAGGTCAGTGACGTCACAGTAAATCTGTCTGAGGAATGTGACGTCACAGCAGATCTGTCAGAGGTCAGTGACGTCACAGTAAATCTGTCTGAGACCTGTTAGTCACAGTAAATCTGTCTGAGACTTGTTAGTCACAGAAAAAGTCTGAGACTTTTTAACGTCACATTAACATTTCTGAGACTTGATACTTCACAGTGAATCTTTCTGAAGTCAGTGTCGTCACAATAAAATGTCTGAGACTTGTTAGTCACAGTTAAAATGTCTGAAACTTGTTAGTCACAGTAAAAATGTCTGAGACTTGTTAGTCACAATAAATCTGTCTGAGACTTGTTAGTCACAGTAAATCTGTCTGAGACTTGTTAGTCACAGTAAATCTGTCTGAGACTTGTTACGTCACAGTAAAAATGTATGAGGTCAGTTACGTCACAGTAAAAATGTCTGAGGTCAGTTACGTCACAGTAAATCTGTCTGAGGTCAGAGGAAAGATCTGTTTGAGGATACTGATGTCACTTGTAGTCTATCTAACAATGACATCAGTCAGAAGAACTATAGGATCTATGTCAGGTTGGTGACATCAGTCAGGAGATCTATAGGGTCTATGTCAGTTCACTGACATCAGTCAGGAGATCTATAGGATCTATGTCAGGTCATTGACATCATTCAGGAGATCTGTCTGAGGTTAATGAGGTCTATGAATGCAGACACTGAAGAGCAGAAAAAATGGGCATCAAGCAGGCACTGCTCCACACCCGAAACAGGGCAAGTTCTATAATGGAGAAAGAAGTATAAAGCCAAAGGAAAAGTGAAGTCAAAGGAAAAGTGAAGTCAAAGGAAAAGTGAAGTCAAAGGAAAACTGAAGTCAAAGGAAAACTGAAGTCAAAGGAAAAGTGAATTCAAAGGAAAACTGAAGTCAAAGGAAAACTGAAGTCAAAGGAAAAGTGAAGTCAAAGGAAAAGTGAAGTCAAAGGAAGACCGAAGTCAAACTACAACGAAACAAAAACTGAACATTTGACTAAAAGAATCCTACGATACCCAACAGAGATGTCCTCCCACAGCCAAGTCTCCACAAAGTTTGACCTCGTCCTGGTCGGTTCTTTCATGGAATCTCCATTACCAGGTTGTGGATTGTTGGCTGCTGCAGGTTGTGGATTGTTGGCTGCGTCAGACGTGATCAGAGGTATTAGCAGAGGTTCAACGTTGGCTGGATATTTTAGGTCGCCGTACAGCGAATCTCCCGCTTCCTCGCCCCAGATGATGGGTTGACCTAAATCAGTATGTATGCTTAATTTTAAACACGTTTTTAAAACAAACTTCGTACAGTATTAATAATTTTAATGTCCAGTAGCAGGAGACCCTTTCTTCGTCCCAGCGTCCGTCAATGTTCAGGGTACAAGGGAAGTAAATCAACCGTACGTAGAGCTGCTTTCTATCTCATTTATTTCCCTTGTCATGTGCAGTGCTTTTTGAAAAAGCGACTGCTTGTCTTCCGGGCAACGGCAATCATGTGGTTTCCCCTTACTTTCTAGGCCATATCTCTAGTGGTTTACCTTATCTTTCACGAGATATCTATAGTGGTTTACTTTATTTTTCACGCCATATCTCTAGTGGTTTACTTTATCTTTCACGCCATATCTCTAGTGGTTTACTTTATCTTTCACGCCATATCTCTAGTGGTTTCTCCTTAACTTCTAGGCCATATCTCTAGTGGTTTTCATTACCTTCCACGCCATATCTCTAATGGTTTCCCCTTACCTTCTAGGCCATATCTCTAGTGGTTTCCCCTTACTTTCTAGGCCATATCTCTAATGGTTTCCCCTTACTTTCTAGATCATATCTCTAATGGTTTCCCCTTACTTTCTAGGCCATATCTCTAGTGGTTTCCCCTTACTTTCTAGGCCATATCTCTAGTGGTTTCCCCTTACTTTCTAGGCCATATCTCTAGTGGTTTCCCCTTACTTTCTAGGTCATATCTCTAGTGGTTTTCCTTACCTTCTAGGCCATATTTCTAGTGATTTCCCCTTACTTTCTAGGCCAAATCTCTAATGGTTTCCCCTTACCTTCTAGGCCATATCTCTAGAGATTTCCCCTTACCTTTCACGCCATATCTCTAGAGATTTCCCCTTACCTTCTAGGCCATATCTCTAGTGGTTTTCGTTACCTTTCACGCCATATCTCAAGCACAGAAGTGACCTGTCTTGCCACATTATCTAATTAGACTATAACAGAACTGACCAGTTTTGCCACATTATCTAACCAGACAGCAGAGAACTGACCAGTCTTTCCACATTATCTAATTAAACTAGTACAGAACTGACCAGACTTGCCACATTATCTAACCAGACTAGCACAGAACTGACTAGTCTTGGCACATTATCTAACAAGCACAGAACTGACCAGTCTTGCCACATTATCTAACAAGACTAGCACAGAACTGGCCAGTCTTGCCACATTATCAAACCAGACTAGCACAGAACTGACCAGTCTTGCAACATTATCTAATTAGACTTACACAGAACTGACCTGTCTTGCCACATTATCTAATTAGACTTACACAGAACTGACCAGTCTTGCCATATTACCTAATTAGACTAGCACAGAACTGACCAGTTTTGCCACATTATCTAACCAGACTAGCACAGAACTGACTAGTCTTGCCACATTATCTAAAGAACACAGAACTGACCAGTCTTGCCACATTATCTAACAAGACTAGCACAGAACTGGCCAGTCTTGCCACATTATCAAACCAGACCTGCACAGAACTGACCTGTCTTGCCACATTATCTAATTAGACTATAACAGAACTGACCAGTCTTGCCACATTATCTAAATGGACTATAACAGAACTGACCAGTCTTGCCACATAATCTAATTAGACTAGCACACAACTGACCAGTCTTTCCACATTATCTAATTAAACTAGTACAGAACTGATCAGTCTTGCCACATTATTTAACCAGACTAGCACAGAACTGACCAGTTTTGGCACATTATCTAACAAGACTAGCACAGAACTGACCAGTCTTGCAACATTATCTAACCAGACTAGCACATAACTGACCTGTCTTGCAACATTATCTAATTAGACTTGCACAAAACTGACAAGTCTTGCCACATTATTTAACCAGACTAGTATAGAACTGACCAATATTGCCACATTATCTGATTAGACTAATACAGAACTGACAAATCTTGCCACATTATCTAAACAGATTAGCACAGAACTGACCAGGCATGCCACATTATCTAACCGGACTAGCACAGAACTGACAAGTCTTGCCACATTATCTAACAAGCAGAGAACTGACCAGTCATGCCACATTATCTAACCGGACAAGCACAGAACTGACCAGTCTTGCCACATTATCTAACTAGACTAGCACAGAACTGACCAGTCTTAACACATTATAATTAGACTAGCACAGAACTGACCAGTTTTGCCACATTATCTAACAAGCAGAGAACTGACCAGTCTTGCCACATTATCTAACCGGACAAGCACAGAACTGGCCAGTCTTGCCACATTATCAAACCAGACTAGCACAGAACTGACCAGTCTTGCAACATTATCTAATTAGACTTGCACAGAACTGACCTGTCTTGCCACATTATTTACCCAGACTAGCATAGAACTGACCAGTTTTAACACATTTACTGATTAGACTAACACAGAACTGACAAGTCTTGCCACATTATCTAACAAGACTAGCACAGAACTGACTGGTCTTGCCAAATTATCTAACCAGACTAGCACAGAACTGACTGGTCTTGCCACATTATCTAACCAGACTAGCACAGAACTGACAAGTCTTGGCTCATTATCTAACAAAGCTAGCACAAAACATACCAGTCCTGGCACGTTATCTGACTTGACTAGTACAGAAATTATCAGTCCTGGCACGTTATCTAACTAAACTAGCAGAAATAAGACATATTTCTGTCCTTTTTAGCAACTGCAAAGATAACTGGAGTATTTCCATTTGTGAAAATAGGATTTACAGCAGAGAGAAGCCATCTAATGTGGCTTAGTAAGGGGAGAAAATAAGCAGAAATTCTGTCAGGTCGTTGCGTGTATAGATGAAAGCAAGCAGAACTCAGGATAAATAGCTGAAATATTTCGTGGACACACGGCATAATACCCGATAGACAAAGCCAAGTTTCCACAAAATTTGATCGTGTTCTCGAAGGTTCTTTGAGATCAGGGCTGGTTTGCCGAACCTGGCACCGTAACTACACCTCCTCCATCTAAATACATGCTCCAGTCCCATTCTACACCTCCTCCATCTAAATACATGATCCAGTCCCATTCTACACCTCCTCCATCTAAATACATTATCCAGTCCCATTCTACATCTCCTCCATCTAAATACATTATCCAGTCCCATTCTACATCTCCTCCATCTAAATACATTATCCAGTCCCATTCTACATCTCCTCCATCTAAATACATTATCCAGTCCCATTCTAAACCTCATCTATCTAAATACATGATCCTGTCCCATTCTACACCTCCTCTATCTAAATACATGATCCAGTCCCATTCTACACCTCCTCTATCTAAATACATGATCCTGTCCCATTCTACACCTCCTCTATCTAAATACATGATCCTGTCCCATTCTAAACCTCATCTATCTAAATACATGATCCTGTCCCATTCTACACCTCCTCTATCTAAATACATGATCCAGTCCCATTCTAAACCTCATCTATCTAAATACATGATCCTGTCCCATTCTACACCTCCTCTATCTAAATACATGATCCTGTCCCATTCTACACCTCCTCCACCTAAATACATGATCTAGTTTCATTCTGCAGAATTAAAATCTAACCCATGTCATTACAGTAACAGTATTAGATACTGGATGTATGATCTCTTGCTCTTTTTTGTTTAAAGAGGAAATTGGAGCTAGTTTTCCGATGTTTAATTTACACACATTTATACAACACGTATGCAACACACGCGGACACACACACACACGCACACGCATAAACACTGATATAAAAAAGAGACACAAAGAACTGACTGAAGATAGAGGGAACTGATGCCAAAATGTTTGGGCAACTGTAAAGTCTTCTCTTTATATTGCGTTCATTGTCACAATCCTGGCCATAAAGACAACGAGACGTGTCACAATCCCAGCCACGTAGTCAAGGAGACAGGTTAAGAACATTTTAGAGATGACCAAAGACATCACATAATCAAGATGACAGGTTAAGAACATTTTAGAGATGACCAAAGACATCACATAATCAAGATGACAGGTTAAGAACATTTTAGAGATGACCAAAGACACCACATAGTCAAGATGACAGGTTAAGAACATTTTAGAGATAACCAAAGACACCAAGCGAAAATACATCATCACCAGAAGCAAATAATAGACGGGAAATTTGGAGAGAAGACAAAGAGAAGTCAAACTAAAAAAAAAAATGTTTGGACATCTCCCACAGAGTGAAAATATTTGACTAAAAGAATCCAAAGATACCCAACAGAGATGTCCTCCCACAGCCAAGTCTCCACAAAGTTTGACCTCGTCCTGGTCGGTTCTTTCATGGAATCTCCATTACCAGGTTGTGGATTGTTGACAGCTTCTAGTGACGTTAAAGAGCCCAAGGTGTTGGCAGTTTTGATGATGGTATTCCATCCCCTCCATATTATTGGCGGATCTGAATGATCGTGGGTTGTTTTTAATTAAAAAAAAAACTGTTATATCTTTAAGACGACGAAAACAACAGGCAGTGGCCCAGTGGTACTGCAAACAGGGTACACCCCTAACGAGATGTGGACCACGGCCCCCGGCACCGAATGTGCAGGGCCGGCCTCGGACATCTTGCTTAGTTAAAAAATCTACGCTTTTGTCTTAACCAAAGGGCTTTTTGATCAGAGTACCTGCCAAAAGGACATTTTGATCTCATCCCTTTGATCATAGACAAATGAAACATTTTGATCTCATCCTTTTGATCATAGCCAAAAGAAACATTTTGATCTCATCCTTTTGATCATAGCCAAAAGAAACATTTTGATCTCATCCCTTTGATCATAGACAAAAGGCTGAGAAGAAACATTTCAAGTGATCAAGTCATGACCAGCTCAATTCATACATGACATATATGGTGGACGTACACTCCATGAGTGGCCTGTGTGTATTCAAACTTTTGACATAGAAAATACAACAAAGTTTTCCTATATTTTTTATGTGAAAAAGTCCTACAGCTTCCCCTTCCAGAATGTGAAAATAGGCACAGCTCGTCAGTTTCCTGTATTTAAATCTGTGAAAGTTGACAACTCGCTATCAGTACATGAGAGGGTTCAGTGACTGCTGTTCTTGAGACGGTAGTCGAAGTAAATCATTCAAAAGTGTTATTTGTTATTTCCCCTGTTGTTTAGAGTCAAAGGAAGTAATTCACTCAATGTGTTATTTATTATCTCCCCTGTTTTAGACATCAAGTGGGACAATCCACTCACACATTTCGTTTATTAACTGTTGCAATATTTTACTTAATCTCCGCCCGCGAAACTATTGAAATGTTTAACTTTATCTCCGCCAACGAAACTGTTGTAGGAGATAATCATTCATCCAATTAATTTATACTTACAAACACAGAAGGCACCATGAAGTAAATAAATAAAAAAGGTGGTCTTTCTACCCAGGTTAAGTAGATTTTAATCTACAAACCCTTACCATACACGTGCTAAAGCTATCTACCGAGCCCATGCGGGTATAAAAAAAAATGTTGTAATATTTTACTTTATCTCTGCCAACTAATCTGTTGTAATATTTTACTTTATCTCTGCCAACTAATCTGTTGTAATATTTTACTTTATCTCTGCCAACTAATCTGTTGTAATATTTTACTTTATCTCTGCCAACTAATCTGTTGTAATATTTTACTTTATCTCCGTCAACTAAAGTGTTGTAATATTTTACTTTATCTCCGTCAACTAAAGTGTTGTAATATTTTATTTTATCTCCGTCAACTAAAGTGTTGTAATATTTTATTTTATCTCCGTCAACTAAAGTGTTGTAATATTTTACTTTATCTCCGTCAACTAAACTGTTGTAATATTTTACTTTATCTCTGTCAACTAAACTGTTGTAATACTTTACTTTACCTCTGCCAACTAACCTGTTGTAATATTTTATTTTATCTCCGTCAACTAAATTGTTGTAATATTTTACTTTATCTCCGTCAACTAAACTGTTGTAATATTTTACTTTATCTCTGTCAACTAAACTGTTGTAATACTTTACTTTACCTCTGCCAACTAACCTGTTGTAATATTTTATTTTATCTCCGTCAACTAAATTGTTGTAATATTTTACTTAATCTTCCCCAACTAAACTGTTGTAATATTTATCTCCGTCAACTAAAATGTTGTAATATTTTACTTTATCTCCGTCAACTAAATTGTTGTAATATTTTACTTTATCTCCGCCCTCGAAGTCCCAGGATTAAGATATTTGTTGCCGGTTAAATTTTAGTTTTATCCCCCCACACTACCAAGACCAGGCCACGGAAGAATCGAAGATTTCATAGAACATATATCTCAGATATCTACTGTAAGATATATGTAACAGATATCTCAGATATCTACTGTAAGATATATGTAACAGATATCTCAGATATCTACTGTAAGATATATGTAACAGATATCTCAGATATCTACTGTAAGATATATGTAACAGATATCTCAGATATCTACTGTAAGATATATGTAACAGATATCTCAGATATCTACTGTAAGATATATGTAACAGATATCTCAGATATCTACTGTAAGATGTATGTAACAGATATCTCAGATATCTACTGTAAGATGTATGTAACAGATATCTCAGATATCTACTGTAAGATGTATGTAACAGATATCTCAGATATCTACTGTAAGATGTATGTAACAGATATCTCAGATATCTACTGTAAGATGTATGTAACAGATATCTCAGATATCTACTGTAAGATGTATGTAACAGATATCTCAGATATCTACTGTAAGATATATGTAACAGATATCTCAGATATCTACTGTAAGATATATGTAACAGATATCTCAGATATCTACTGTAAGATATATGTAACAGATATCTCAGATATCTACTGTAAGATGTATGTAACAGATATCTCAGATATCTACTGTAAGATATATGTAACAGATATCTCAGATATCTACTGTAAGATGTATGTAACAGATATCTCAGATATCAACTGTAAGATGTATGTAGCAGATACCTCAGAATATTGTAAGATGCATGTAATAGATATCTCAGAATACTTTAAGATGCATGTAACAGATATATCAGAATAGTGTAAGATGTATGTAATAGATATATCAGGATACTGTAAAGTGTACATGACAGCTATCTCAGGATACTGTAAGATGTATATAACAGCTATCTGAGGATAGATTATATATATATATGTATATATATATATATAATATATATATATATATATATATATATATATATATATATGTATATTCATTTGCATGTCCCTTGTGGAACTTTGCCTCCCTCACAGCACTCCTGTAGGCCTCTCGGTTGTGAGCAAGATGACCTGCTGCTGATGCATCCATTTGCAGATCATCAACGATGTCTTGCAGCCATCTTCGCCTTGGTCTTCCTCTCTTTCTTTTACTCATTATGAACCCTTCCAAAATGGTCTTCTCTAGATTATCAAGACGTTTAATGGGACCAAAACATTTAAGTTTCCTTTGTTTAATCCTCTTTACTAGTCAGCCTTCTTCAATATTAAGTTCTTGTAGTATGGATATATTATATATATATATATATATATATATATATACTATTTGATGATACTATTATATATATATATATATATATATATATATATATATATATATATATATATACTATATAATAGATATTTCAAGATACTGTAAGATGAATATAATAAATATCACAGTATACAGTGAGATGTATATAACAGATATCTCAGAATATTGTAAGATTATGTTATAGATATCTCAGGATACTGTAAGATGTATGTAAGAAAGAGAATCCCAAACCGAAATCATAAAAAGTTTATATAAAAAAAACGCAGGGTCATGGTTAAGGTCAGGGTCGGCTACCTTAGAGGTATGTTTGTCCACAGCCAGGTCTCAACAAAGTTTGACCTTGTCCGCGTTGGTTCTTTTAAATTAGATTCTGTGTCTGTCGGCACATTCTCCCTGACCGGTGCCATGGTTACAGGAGCCACAACCCTGACACGGTCCCCATCAAACAATGGCAGAATGTGGATGTAATCTACATGAATAAAAGATCCCTGCTTGTACCTCTCATCACGTGATTCATAGAGAAGACATTTATTATGTACAACAATGAGGTCATCCTGTGGCAGACTTCAGTCTCCGACCACAGATTTCACGACAGCTAGCGTGGTCAGACTCTTGGGGAGCTTTTAGGATATGATAACATTTCACTAATATGGCAAAACTATTGGGGCACGTTTTTGGTTGTTAGATATTTTATAACGACATATTTTCAGCTGACTATACTTTTACAAAACCTCCATGTCACGGAGTGCTTAAAAGAAAGTTCTAAAATATTTAACCCCCACAGTATTACTCTATTTTCTAGTGTAAAAAAATATCCTTCTGAAGAGTAAACTTTCAGCTTTACATGCAGACAAAAGACTGAATCTACAGCTTTACATGCAGATAAAAGACTTAGTCTTGAGTTTTACATGCAGACAAAAGACTAAATCTTCAGCTTTACATGCAGACAAAAGACTTAATCTATATCTTTACATGCAGACAAAATACTGAATCTACACCTTTACATGCAGACAAAAGATTTAATATACAGCTTTACATGCAGACAAAAGACTAAATCTTCAGTTTTGCATGCAGACAAAACACTAAATCTTCAGCTTTACATGCAGACAGAAGACTAAATCTTCAGCTTTACATGCAGACAAAAGACTAAATCTTCAGCTTTACATGCAGACAAAAGACTTAATCTATACCTTTACATGCAGACAAAAGACGTAATCTACACATTTACATGCAGACAAAAGACTTAATATACAGCTTTACATGCAGACAAAAGACTGAATCTTCAATTTTGCATGCAGACAAAAGACTGAATCTACATTTTTGCATGCGGACAAAAGACTAAGTATACAGCTTTACATGCAGACATAAGACTGAGTCTACAGCTTTACACGCAGACAAAAGGCTGGATCTACATATTTAGAGTCAGTCAGTCATTTCTATGTTACTTGCGGAACTTTGCCTCCCTAACAGATCTCCTGTAGGTCTCTCGTTTGCAACCAAGATGTCCTTCTGCTGATGCATCCGTTTGAAGATCATCAACGATGTCTTGCAGCTATCTTCAGATTGGTTTTCCTCTCTTTCTTTTTCCCATGATGTACCCTTCCAACACGGTCTTCTCTAGATTATCATGACGTTTAAAGTGTATTAAATATTTAGGTTTTCTCTCTTTAATCCTCTTTACTAGCCAGCCAGCCTCCAATATTAAGTTTTTGTAATATATATATATATATATATATATATATATATATATATATATATATGTATCTGTTCTTTTTTGTGTCCATGATATTTAAGAACTCTTCAGTAGCATTTACATTCAAAGGCATTTATATGTTTCTCAGCTGTTTTGTTAAGTGTCCAGGTCTCACATGCATATGTTGCTATGGGAAAGATGCATGCCCTTAAAAATCTTATTTTTGTAGTTCTGTCTGTTCCCCTCCACAGATTCTTTAGTTGTTTTACTTTCTGAAGAGAAATAGATGTCCTCCTTGTAATGTCTTTCATTGTATCTCCATTATTAGTTAGTAGTGATCCATGATATTCAAAACTCTCCACCTCTTTCAATGTTTCCTGAGTGATATATATTTCAGCTGCCTTGTTTGTTTTGTCAGTTGTCATCAATTTAGTTTTCTTTGCATTATGATAGAGGTTTTGCTCTCCACTGTTCTTACGGAGTGACATAATTAATTTGTCCATTCCTTTTTGTGTTGTGGACAGTAATACTGTGTCATCAGCATATCTAATCTCTGGTATTTCATAACCTCCAATTTTATGGCACCATAATATTCTTTGTCTACATCATCTGTATGATTCCTGGTTATATTTTCAGTACACAAGTTAAATAAGTGAGGCAACAATACTCACCCCTGACTGACCCCTTGTTTTATGTCAAACCAAGTTGTAGTGGTACCATTTATTCTTATTGCTGCCTGTTGGTCTAGATACAACAGTGATATTGTATCAAATGTGTTGGAAATCCCATTTTTTTCATTATTTCTCAAAGTTTCTGGTGTTGCACACAATCAAATGCCTTTGAGTAGTAACATTAAACTCTCTGCATTTCTCGCCACAAATTACATTTAGCTTAGGTGTGACATTTCTTGTCAATGTCTTCATTTCTTTAAACGTTTCACTATCTCTTCCATGCTTTTGGTGTCCTTCTATTCTTTCACAACAATCTTGTATATACTGTTTTTTTTCTTGTTGTTGTCTTTTCTTGTGTTTCTCTTTACTTTTCTTTTGTGTGTTAAAGATGTATATTTCTCTTTGTTGTTATTTGTTACTTTCCATTTCCTCTTCATTTTTCTAGATTGTTTCGTAAGTCCTATAGTGCCTGTCGTAATCCAGTCATTCTTTTGTGTTTTCTTTTTTTTTAGTGGAACCGTAACTTTAGTTCCTGTTATTAAGATATCTTTGGCCTGCGTTGCCAATTCATCTGGTGTCATCTCCTCCTGTACAGCCATCAGGATTTCGAAACGGTTCTTCACTTCTATACCGTACTGTTCTGGTATTTTTGTAAGAACAAAACGGAGTGGTCTTGATTCCGTAACTGTCATTTTTATCTTTATCTTCATGTCTGTTATTAATAACTCATGGTCCGTGTCACAATCAGCACCTGGTAAGAGTTTTTGATGATTCTATGCTTGTAAAATGTAATCTATTTGATTCTTGGTTTTCCTATCAGGTGATGTCCATGTGTAAAGTCTTCTTGGATGTTGTCTAAAAAGTGTGTTAGCAATCATTAGCTCATTTCCCATGCACAACGCCATTAGATTGACACCTGCTTCATTTCTATATACTATGCTAAATTTCCTCACAACAGTTCCTTCGTCTTCTGCTCTTTCTGTACCAATCTTTGCATTAAAATCCCCTGTTATTAATACAGTATCATTTCTATGTACCTGGTCTATTGTCGTTTGCAGTGTGTTATAAATGGTTAGCGGGGTAGGGGTATCCCCTATCAAAGGAGAAGTAAGACGCCTCCTTACCTCCGTCAGTCTACGGGACACCCTTGGGCAAGATGGAGTACCCGTATAGCCCCCCGATCAGGGTGACGTGAAGCCATGGGAGCAGGTGGTGGATGGAATGGGAGAGCAGCTGACAGATAATGTTGGTTATGGTCACCATTCTATGATGGTAGGCAGATGATCTCAATGTAGGGACAATGGCTACGATCACTGACTAGTACAGTCACTGCCTGGAAGGAAAGCAATGGTAAACTATCTTCTGGAAACATACCAAGAAACCCAAGCAGCAATCATGGAAAGTCAATTAGGAAAAAGATCTGGTGGTGACGCCTCCAGGCCAGATAGATCTAATTTTAACACTGGGGAAGAGTGTGAGACAGAGGTCGGTACTAGTAATTGTGTTGACAGACAAAATCCTGACGGTGTTACCAAGGAAAACCCCTGCATCAAACTAAAAAGAAAAATAAGAGTAGGAACATGGAATGTAAGAAGTATGTATGAGGGAAAATATCAAATAATAAGTGACGAGATGAAAAGAACGGGGATAAATGTTTTGGGAATCTGCGAACATCGATGGAAAGGATCAGGACACTTCAAGAGCTAGAATGATAACATCTTTATATACTCTGGTGGAGAATTAGGAATGGAGTGGCTTTTTACTTGGACAGATCAACATCAAAAGCATTACTAGGTTACAATCCAGTAAGTGATAGAATCCTAACAATCAGACTTAAGGGCATTCCTAGAAATGTAACAATCATCCAGATATATGCACCTACATCAGCAGCAGAAGAAGAGGAAGTAGAAAACTTTTATAACACACTGCAAACGACAATAGACTAGGTACGGAAAAATGATATTGTATTAATAATGGGTGATTTTAATGCAAAAATTGGTACAGAAAGAGCAGAAGATGAAGGACATGTTGTAGGGAAATTTATCATAGGACATAGAAATGAGGCAGGTGACAATCTAATGGCGTTTTGCATGGAAAATGAGCTAATGATCGCTAACACATTTTTTAAACAACATCCAAGAAGACTTTACACATGGGCATCACCTGATGGGAAAACCAGGAATCAAATAGATTACATTTTAGTGCAGAGAAGGTGGAGGTCAAGCATAACATCAGCAAAAACTTTACCAGGTGCTGATTGTGACATGGACCATGAGTTATTAATAGCAGACATGAAGATAAAGATGAAAAAGATAGTTACGGGATCAAGACCACTCCGCTTTGATCTTACAAATATACCAGAGCAATACGGTATAGAAGTGAAGAACCGTTTTGAAATCCTGATGGCTGTACAGGAGGAGATGACACCAGATGAATTGGCTATGCAGGCCAAAGATATCTTAGTAACAACAGCTAAAGACATGTTTCCAGTAAAGAAAACACAAAAGAATAGATGGATCACAGCAGGTACACTAGAACTGATAAAACAATGTAGAGAAATGAAGACGCAATGGAAAGTGACAAACAACAACAAAGATAAATATAAAACTTTAACAAAAGAAGTACGAAGAAACATAAGAAAAGACAAAAAACAGTACATACAAGATTGTTGTGAAAGAATAGAAGAACATCAGAAGTGTGGAAGAGATAGTGAAATGTTTAAAGAAATGAAGACATTGACGAGAAATGTCACACCTAAGCTAAATGTAATTTGTGATGAGATGGGGAATACCTTGACAGAGACAGAGGAAATTCTAGAAAGATGGAAGGAATATTGCAAAAGAATGTATGAAACAACCGACTGTGGAAGCAGAAATCAACAGTGTGAATTATTATTGGAGGAGAAAGAACCCGAACCGACAATGGCAGAAGTTTTAAGGGCAATAAAGAATCTGAAAA
Organism: Achatina immaculata; assembly: GCA_009760885.1. Classification (NCBI taxonomy): domain Eukaryota; kingdom Metazoa; phylum Mollusca; class Gastropoda; order Stylommatophora; family Achatinidae; genus Lissachatina; species Lissachatina immaculata. The sequence continues at coordinate 12,133,726 of CM019700.1, forward strand.
ATGGTAAATCACCAGGATGTGATGAGATAACAGCTGAATTTATTAAAGCAGGAGGAAAGGAGTGTGCAACAATCTATCATGCACTATGTAAAAAGATATAGCATTCAGATGTTTGGCCAAAAGAATGGAAAAGAACTGTATTCATACCGCTGCCAAAAAAAGGTAACCTGAAATTATGCACCAACTACAGAACTGTTGCCCTGATTAGTCATGCCAGTAAAATTCTGTTAAAAATCATAATGGGTAGACTTCGAAAGAAAATAGAAGAAGAAGTCAATATGGTCCAAGCTGGTTTAAGGCAAGGAAGAGGATCAAGAGATCATATATTCAATCTAAGATTAATAATAGAGAAATGCAGAGAGTTTAATGTGAATCCATATTTATCCTTTATAGACTACTCAAAGGCATTTGATTGTGTACAACACCAGAAACTTTGGGAAATAATGGAAAAAATGGGATTTCCAACACATTTGATACAATTAACATCACTGCTGTATCTAGACCAACAAGCAGCAGTAAGAATAAATGGTGAAACAACAAGTTGGTTTGACATAAAACAAGGGGTCCGTCAGGGGTGCATATTGTCACCCTACTTATTTAACTTGTATACTGAAAATATAATGAGGAATGTTAGAAAAGATGTAGACAAAGAATATTACGATGCCATAACAGTTGAAGGTTATGAAATACCAGAGATTAGATATGCTGATGACACAGTATTACTGTCCACAACACAAAAAGGAATGGAAATACTAATTATGTCAGTCCGCAAGAACAGCGAAGAGCAGAACCTCTATCTTAATGCAAAGAAAACTAAATTGATGACAACTGACAAAACAAACAAGGCAACTGAAATATGTATTAATGAGGAAAAACTGGAAGAAGTGGAGAGTTTTGAATATCTTGGATCGCTACTAACTAATAATGGAGATACAATGAGGGAAATTAAAAGGAGGACATCTATCGCTCTTCAGAAAGTAAAACAAATAAAGAATCTGTGGAGAGGAGCAGACAGAACCACAAAAATAAGATTTTTAAGGGCATGGATCTTTCCCATAGCAACATATGCCTGTGAGACCTGGACACATAACAAAACAGCTGAGAAACACATACATGCCTTTGAATGTAAATGCTACAGAAGAGTTCTCCAAATATCGTGGACACAAAAAAGAACAAATATATCCATACTACAAGAGCTTAATATTGAAGAAGGCTGGCTAGTGAAGAGGATTAAAGAGAGAAAAGTGAGATATTTTGGACACATTAAACGTCATGATAATTTAGAGAAAACCGTGTTGGAAGGATACATAATGGAAAAAGAAAAGAGGAAGACCAAGACGAAGATGGCTGCAAGACATCGTTGATGATCTGGAAATGGATGCATCAGCAGCAGGCCATCTTGCTCACAACCGAGAGGCCTACAGGAGTGCTGTTTGGGAGGCAAAGATCCGCAAGGGACATGCAAATGAATGAATGAATGAATGAGTGTGTTATAAAAGTCTTACACTTCCTCTTCTTCTATTGCTGATGTAGGTGCATATATCTGGATGATTATTACATTTCTAGGAGTGCTCTTATGTCTGATTGTGAGGATTCTATCACTTACTGGATTGTAACCTAGTAATGCATTTTTATTTTGATTTGTCCAAGTAAAAAGCCACTCCATTATTTCCTCTTAATTCTCCACCAGAGTATATAAAGATACCATCATTCTCGCTCTTGTAGTGTCCTGATCCTTTCCATCGATGTTCGCAGATTCCCAAAATGTATATTCCCGTTCGTTTCATCTCGTCATTTATTATTTGATACTGTCCTTTATAATGCTTCTTACATTCCAATTTCCTACTCAAGTTTTTCTTTCTTGTTTGATGCAGGGGGTTTCCTTGGTAACACCGCCAGCTTTACATGCAGACAAAATACTGAATCTTCAGCTTTACATGCAGACAAAATACTGAATCTTCAGCTTTACATGCAAACAAAATACTGAATCTTCAGCTTTACATGCAAACAAAATACTGAATCTTCAGCTTTACATGCAGACAAGAGACTGAATCTTCAGGTTTATATGCAGACAAAATACTGAATCTTCAGCTTTACATACAGACAAGAGAGTGAATCTTCAGCTTTATGTGCCAACACAATACTAAATCTTCAGCTTTACATACAGACTGAATCTTCAGCTTTACATGCAGACAAAAGATTGAATCTTCAGCTTTACATGCAGACACAATACTGAATCTTCAGCTTTACATGCAGACAAAAGACTGAATCTTCAGCTTTACATGCAGACAAAAGACTGAATCTTCAGCCTTATATGCAGACAAAGTAAAAAAAAAACTTCTCTTGCCTAATAAAAAATCTGAGTTCTCACTATTAAATGTACACCCACAAACCAGTTCAAATGTATACAGTTATAATTACATAATAATAAAAAAATCATGAAAAAATTCAGTGATTTTAATCTGATACACACACACACACAGCAACAGTTCGTCGTGTATGGAAATTATACTATACTTTTTTGTCCTCAATAAGAACTAACCGTAAAATGTTAACACAGACATTGGCCGATGAGCGACAAACTAACCCAAATGTTAACACAGACTTTGGCCGATGAACGACAAGCGAATCTAGATGTTAACACAGACTTTGACCGATGAGGGACAAACTAACCCAAATGTTAACACAGACTTTGGCCGATGAACTACAAACTAACCCAAATGTTAAAACAGACTTAGGCCGATGAGTGACAAACTAACACAAATGTTAACACAGACTTTGGCCGATGAGCGACAAAATAACCCAAATGTTAACACAGACTTTGGCCGATGAATGAACCTAAATGTTAACACAGACTTTGGCCGATGAGAGACAAACTAACCCAAATGTTAACACAGACTTTGGCCGATGAATGAACCTAAATGTTAACACAGACTTTGGCCGATGAATGAACCTAAATGTTAACACAGACTTTGGTCGATGAATGAACCTAAATGTTAACACAGACTTTGGTCGATGAACTACAAACTAACCCAAATGTTAAAACAGACTTAGGCCGATGAGTGACAAACTAACACAAATGTTAACACAGACTTTGGCCGATGAGCGACAAACTAACCCAAATGTTAACACAGACTTTGGCCGATGAATGAACCTAAATGTTAACACAGACTTTGGCCGATGAGAGACAAACTAACCCAAATGTTAACACAGACTTTGGCCGATGAATGAACCTAAATGTTAACACAGACTTTGGCCGATGAATGAACCTAAATGTTAACACAGACTTTGGCCGATGAATGAACCTAAATGTTAACACAGACTTTGGCCGATGAATGAACCTAAATGTTTTTGGTATCGAAGTTAGACCTTTCAGACCTTGAACCATGGGCATGTTTCTCTGAACCTGGCGAGAGGTTCTGTATGAAAGTGTGCAGAGATTAGTTGGGTTGCGGGTTGGGGGGGGGGGGTACTGTACAATGTCGGAGATAATCTAACAAGGTTATTATCATTCTGCCTCACTGTAATTCTGTCTCCTTGTAATTCTGTCTCACTGTAATTCTGTCTCCTTGTAATTCTGTCTTATTGTAATTCTGTTTCCTTGTATTTCTGTCTCCTTGTAATTCTGTCTCTTTATAAATTACTATAGTTGGATTTATGAAATGATAAATTTGGTGATATGTTGTATTTATGAAATGATAAATTTGGTGATATGTTGTATTTATGAAATGATAAATTTGGTGATATGTTGTATTTATGAAATGATAAATTTGGTGATATGTTGTATTTATGAAATGATAAATTTGGTGATATGTTGTATTTATGAAATGATAAATTTGGTGATATGTTGTATTTATGAAATGATAAATTTGGTGATATGTTGTATTTATGAAATGATAAATTTGGTGATATGTTGTATCTATGAAATGATAAATTTGATGATATGTTGTATTTATGAAATGATAAATTTGGTGATATGTTGTATTTATGAAATGATAAATTTGGTGATATGTTGTATTTATGAAATGATAAATTTGGTGATATGTTGTATTTATGAAATGATAAATTTGGTGATATGTTGTATTTATGAAATGCTAAATTTGGTGACATGTTGTATTTATGAAATGATAAATTTGGTGATATGTTGTATTTATGAAATGATAAATTTGGTGATATTAATTGACTATCATACGTTGTAGTGCTAGAAATTGTAAACCACAGGTAACAAGACTCTCTTATTTATATGTGAGCCACCAGTCAATTTATATGCCGTATGTATGACTGCATAATATGTTGTATGTGGAGGAGTAGAATAAATCTGTAATGCTCAACATATTATAGAAAATAACATCCATAACCCCCGAAAGCGTTAGCAGGCACAAGCTTGGTTTATACATGGTAGAACAAGATAAGGCACAAGTTTGGTTTATATGCAGACAAAAGACTGAATCTTCAGCTTTATATGCAGACAAAAGACTGAATCTTCAGCTTTACATGCAGACAAAAGACTGAATCTTCAGCTTTACATGCAGACAAAAGACTGAATCTTCAGCTTTACATGCAGACAAAAGACTGAGTATACAGCTTTACATGCAGACATAAGACTGAGTATACAGCTTTACATGCAGACATAAGACTGAGTCTACAGCTTTACATACAGACATAAGACTGAGTCTACAGCTTTACATGCAGACAAAAGGCTGAATCTACAGATTTAGAGTCAGTCAGTCATTTCCTTGTGCTTTGCGGAAATTTGCCTCCCAAACAGCTCTCATGTAGGTCTCTCGGTTGCAACCAAGATGCCCTTCTGCTGATGCATCCATTTGCAGATCATCAACGATGTCTTGCAGCTATCTTCGCATTGATTTTCCTCTCTTTCTTTATCCCATGATGTACCCTTCCAACACGGTCTTCTCTAGATTATCATGACGTTTAATGTGTCCAAAATATTCACATTTTCTCTCTTTAATCCTCTTTACTAGCCAGCCTTCTCCAATATTAAGTTCTTGTAGTATGTACATATTTGTTCTTTTTTGTGTCCATGATATTTAAGAAATCTTTTGTAGCATTTACATTCAAAGGCATTTATGTGTTTATCAGCTGTTTTGTTAAGTGTCCAGGTCTACCAGGCATATGTTGCGATTGGAAAGATGCATGCCCTTAAAAATCTTATTTTTGTAGTTCTGTCTGTTCCTCTCCACAGATTCTTTAGTTGTTTTACTTTCTGAAGAGCCATAGAAGTCCTCCTTGTAATGTCCTTCATTGTATCTCCATTATTAGTTAGTAGTGATCCATGATATTTAAAACTCTCCACTTCTTCCAATTTTTCCTCATTGATATATATTTCAGCTGCCTTGTTTGTTGTGTCAGTTGTCATCAATTTAGTTTTCTTCGCATTAAGATAGAGATTTTGCTCTTCACTGTTCTTACGGAGTGACATAATTAATTTGTCCATTCCTTTTTGTGTTAAGGACAGTAATACTGTGTCATCAGCATATTTAATCTCTGGTATTTCATAACCTCCAATTTTATGGCACCATAATATTCTTTGGAGAAGCTGTCTCGACCAGATCTTTACTCTCAGAATAATACTTGAAGAACATATTGAAAAGCAGAAACCATTAATACTGAATTTCATAGATTTTAAGAAGGCATTTGATAGCATACACAGAGATTCATTATGGAGAATTTTATGTCTATATGGAATACCATCTAAAATTGTCAACATCATTAAGGACTTATACAATGGATATGGTTGTGCAGTCAAGACAGAAGAAGGGATGAGTGAATGGTTCCAGATTGAAACAGGCGTGAAACAAGGATGTATACTGTCTCCTTTACTTTTTGGGATTACAATAGACTTCATAATGAAAAAATGCTGCACAGATAACACAGGTATTGACTGGGTACATGGGACCCAACTAGAAGATCTTGATTTTGCTGATGACATAACTCTTATCAGTAATAATGTGAATTTCATGCAAGAAAAAACAGATAGCCTATCTTCACTGGCTAGCAAAATAGGACTTGAAATTAACAAGGACAAAACAAAAATAATGAAAATTCCCATCAATCAAAATGGAAAAATACACATAGAAGGGACAGATATTGAAGAAGTCAATCAATTTGCATACCTTGGCAGCTACATAGACCAGGATGGTGACACTAGAAAGGAAGTTAGGATCAGAATTGCAAAAGCAGCATCAATCTTCAAGAATCTTGAGAACATATGGAATTCAGAAGTTATAAGCACAAAAACCAAGTTAAGACTTCATTTATGCATGCGAAAGCTGGAAAACAACTAAAGAAATAGAAAAGAAATTAGACTCTTTTGAAAACAAATGCCTAAGGAAAATACTCGGCATCAAGTGGAATGAATTCAAGAACAATGCAGAGATAAGACAGATGACTGAACAACAACCAGTCTCACGGGTGATCAGGAAAAGGAGATGGACATATGTTGGCCACTTGATGAGAAGAAATGAGCAGAGAATCCCAAAACAAGCTATCAAGTGGAACACAACAGGCCGAAGAAAAAGGGGCAGACCGCGTGAAACTCTGAAGAGAACATTATTAAGAGAGGCCAAGTTAACAGGCATAAAATCCTTTGATGAGGTTGAAAGACTCGCCGAAGACAGGAAAAATTGGCGAACTACTTTGCGAGCCCTATGTGACGTCTAACGGCACGGGAAGGATATAAGATATAAGATATAAGATAATATTCTTTGTCTACATCATCTCTATGATTCCTGGTTATATTTTCAGTATACAAGTTAAATAAGTAAGGCGACAATACGCACCCCTGACTGATCCCTTGTTTTATGTCAAACCAAGTTGTAGTGGTACCATTTATTCTTATTGCTGCCTATTGGTCTAGATACAACAGTGATATTGTATCAAATGTGTTGGAAATCCCTTTTTTTTCATTATTTCTCAAAGTTTCTGTTGTTGCACACAATCAAATGCCTTTTAATAGTCTATAAAAGATAAATATAGATTCACATTAAATTCTCTGCATTTCTCTATTATTAATCTTATATTGAATAAATGATCTCTTGTTCCTCTTCCTTGTCTAAAACCAGCTTGGACCATATTGGCTTCTTCTTATATTTTCTTACAAAGTCTACCAACTATGATTTTAAATACAGTTTTACTGGCATGACTAATCAGGGCAACAGTTCTGTATCTTGTGCATAATTTCAGGTTACCCTTTTTTGGCAGTGGTATGAATATTGTTCTTTTTCACTCTTTTGGCCAAATACCTGAATGCCATATCTTTTTACATAGTGCATGATAGATTATTGCACATTCCTTTCCTCCTGCTTTGATAAGTTCAGCTGTTATCTCATCACATCCTGGTGATTTACCATTTTTCAGATTCTTTATTGCCAGAAAAATTATTCAATTGTTGGTTAGGGTTCTTACTATTCCAATAATAATTCACACGGTTGATTTCTTCTTTCACAGTCAGCTATTTCATACATTCCTCTGCAATATTCCTTCCATCTTTCTAGACTTTCCTCTGTCTCTGTCATCTCATCACAAATGACATTTAGCTGAGGTGTGACATTTCTCGTCAATGTCTTCGTTTCTTTAAACGTTTCACTATCTCTTCCACGCTTTTGATGTCCCTCTATTCTTTCACAACAATCTTGTATATACTGGTTTTTTTTTTTGGTCTTTTCTTTTGTTTCTCTTTACTTTTTTTTTGTTAAAGATGTATATTCCTCTCTGTTGTTATTTATTACTCTCCATTTTCTCTTCATTTCTCTACATTGTTTGTTAGTCCTATAGTGCCTGTCATAATCCAGTCATTCTTTTGTGTTTTTTTTTTTTTAATGGAACCGTATTTTCAGTTCCTGTTATTAAGATATCTTGGGCTGTGTAGCCAATTCATCTGGTGTCATCTCCTCCTGTACAGCCATGTCTCCGCAAAATTTGTTCGTGATCTCGCTGGCTCTTTCAAATCCTGGGCGTTGTCCGCCGGCACGTTCCCAGTGATAGATGATTCCAGCAAATGAACACCTGTACTGGGCCTGGAAAGTGCCAGAACGCGACCTGGGGCGTTGTTCAGCATAAAGAGGGGCCTAGTCCAATTCCAGCCTAGATATAAAAGATTTCAGTTCGTACCAGCAAGAGGCCACATGTTTGACACGAAGAGAGATCACATGTTTTTATACGAAGAGAGATCACATGCTCTGACACGAAGACAGCCTATATAAGCTAACATAAATAATCAAGAGATCACATGTCTGACATGTCAAGAGATGAAATGTTTCATAAGAAAACAGTCTATATAAGATGACATATAACGTGAGCTCTCCTACCAGCAACAGATTACATGTTTGATATGAAAAAAGTTGTTATGATTTGTCATATAATGTGTGCTTATTACTTTAAGAGATCACATGTCTGACATATCAAAAGATCACCTGTTTGACATGTCAAGAGATCGCATGTTTGACATGTTAAGAGATCGCCTGTTAGACTTGTCAAGAAATCACATGTCCAGTACGGTGACAGTCTAAGCAGACAGTAAATCAGCCCAGGACATACAAATGGCTAGATCAGGGGGCATAATAAAAGATCATAGTTTATATAAGCTTTTCCCTGTGTGTTATAGCACAGTTCTACATAGCACGCGGTGAGTACACAGAGATACATGTATTACTTGAAAGTCGTGCACAAAAAAACAAACATGCATATCTGTGCAATACAAGGGCGGATACCCGACGGGGATCGCTGTCCACAACCACACGTCAACGAAATTTGTCCGTGTTCTCCTTGGCTGTTTCAAATCAGCGCCTCTGTCTTTCAGCTTATCACTGGCCTGACGTGGTTGATCCAAGCTGGTACTAGAGACTACTCGAGCAAAACTCTTCATGGCAGGCTGTCTAAACCTGAACTTAATTCGCCCTAAAGAAAGAGTATCATTTTCACTGTATTTTCTCTTTACTAGGTGCAGCAGCGGTTCCCAACCTCTTCCTGCTTGCTACACCTTGGCAGCTTATTTCCATGAACTGTACCCCTTCATGTTAGCACAAGTGTTTGTTACTGTTATAAATAACAACATATTTATCTGTTTTCGGCCATCACCCAGCTTCTTCTCATGTACCCTTAAACATCCTGCTGTGTATCCCAGGTTAGGAACCAATGAGTTAGAGTATCATTCTTTACTACACAGAGTATCATTCTTTAATACACAGAGTATCATTCTTTAATACACAGAGTATCATTCTTTACTACACAGAATATCATTCTTTACTACACAGAATATCATTCTTTACTACACAGAGTATCATTCTTTACTACACAGAGTATCATTCTTTACTACACAGAATATCATTCTTTACTACACAGAATATCATTCTTTACTACACAGAGTATCATTCTTTACTACACAGAATATCATTCTTTACTACACAGAGTATCATTCTTTACTACACAGAGTATCATTCTTTACTACACAGAATATCATTCTGTACCAGTAAAGTTATTATAAAAAAAGAAAGTATCATTCTGTACCAGTAAAGTTATTATAAAAAAAGAAAGTATCATTCTGTACCAGTAAAGTTATTATAAAAAAAAGAAAGTATCATTCTGTACCAGTAAAGTTATTATAAAAAAAGAAAGTATCATTCTGTACCAGTGAAGTTATTCTAAAAAAGAAAGTATCATTCTGTACCAGTAAAGTTATTATAAAAAAAAGAAGCAGGACTAACTGGCAGTCACAGCAAACCTTCTAGCTACAGGAAGCAGGACTAACTGCCAGTCACAGTAAATCTTCTAGCTATAGGAAGCAGGACTAACTGCCAGTCACAGCAAACCTTCTAGCTATAGGAAGCAGGACTAACTGGCAGTCACAGCAAATCTTCTAGCTATAGGAAGCAGGACTAACTGCCAGTCACAGCAAACCTTCTAGCTATAGGAAGCAGGACTAACTGCCAGTCACAGTAAATCTTCTAGCTATAGGAAGCAGGACTAACTGGCAGTCACAGCAAACTTTCTAGCTATAGGAAGCAGGACTAACTGCCAGTCACAGCAAACCTTCTAGCTATAGGAAGCAGGACTAACTGCCAGTCACAGCAAACTTTCTAGCTATAGGAAGCAGGACTAACTGCCAGTCACAAACCTTCTAGCTATAGGAAGCAGGACTAACTGCCAGTCACAGCAAACCTTCTAGCTATAGGAAGCAGGACTAACTGCCAGTCACAGTAAATCTTCTAGCTATAGGAAGCAGGACTAACTGCCAGTCACAGCAAACCTTCTAGCTATAGGAAGCAGGACTAACTGGCAGTCACAGAAAACCTTCTAGCTATAGGAAGCAGGACTAACTGGCAGTCACAGCAAACCTTCTAGCTATAGGAAGCAGGACTAACTGGCAGTCACAGCAAACCTTCTAGCTATAGGAAGCAGGACTAACTGCCAGTCACAGCAAATTTGAAAAAAATGGCAGACTACCCTATAGCCATGTCTGCCCACAACCATGTCTCCGCAAAATTTGTTCGTGTTCTCGCTGGCTCTTTCAAATCCTGGGCGTTGTCCGCCGGCAAGTTCCCAGTGATAGATGATTCCAGCAAATGAACACCTGTACTGGGCCTGGAAAGTGCCAGAACGCGACCTGGGGCGTTGTTCAGCATAAAGAGGGGCCTAGTCCAATTCCAGCCTAGATATAAAAGATTTCAGTTCGTACCAGCAAGAGGCCACATGTTTGACACGAAGAGAGATCACATGTTTTTATACGAAGAGAGATCACATGCTCTGACACGAAGACAGCCTATATAAGCTAACGTAAAATAATCAACAGATCACATGTCTGACATGTCAAGAGATGAAATGTTTCATAAGAAAACAGTCTATATAAGATGACATATAACATGAGCTCTCCTACCAGCAACAGATTACATGTTTGACATGAAAACAGTTGTTATGATTTGGCATATAATGTGTGGTTATTACTTCAAGAAATCACATGTCTGACATATCAAAATATCACCTGTTTGACATGTCAAGAGATCGCATGTTTGACATGTTAAGAGATCGCCTGTTAGACTTGTCAAGAAATCACATGTCCAGTACGGTGACAGTCTAAGCAGACAGTAAATCAGCCCAGGACATACAAATGGCTAGATCAGGGGCATAATAAAAGATCATAGTTTATATAAGCTTTTCCCTGTGTGTTATAGCACAGTTCTACATAGCACGCGGTGAGTACACAGAGATACATGTATTACTTGAAAGTCGTGCACAAAAAAACAAAACATGCATATCTGTGCAATACAAGGGCGGATACCCGACGGGGATCGCTGTCCACAACCACACGTCAACGAAATTTGTCCGTGTTCTCCTTGGCTGTTTCAAATCAGCGCCTCTGTCTTTCAGCTTATCACTGGCCTGACGTGATTGATCCAAGCTGGTACTAGAGACTACTCGAGCAAAACTCTTCATGGCAGGCTGTCTAAACCTGAACTTAATTCGCCCTAAAGAAAGAGTATCATTTTCACTGTATTTTCTCTTTACTAGGTGCAGCAGCGGTTCCCAACCTCTTCCTGCTTGCGTACACCTTGGCAGCTTATTTCCATGAACTGTACCCCTTCATGTTAGCACAAGTGTTTGCTACTGTTATAAATGACAACATATTTATCTGTTTTCTGCCATTACCCAGCTTCTTCTCATGTACCCTTAAACATCCTGCTGTGTACCCCAGGTTAGGAACCCGTGAGTTAGAGTATCATTCTTTACTACATAGAATATCATTCTTTACTACATAGAATATCATTCATTACTACATAGAATATCACTCTTTACTACATAGAATATCATTCTTTACTACATAGAATATCATTCTGTACCATTAAAGTTATTCTCAGACAGAAAGTATCATTCTGTACCAGTAAAGTTATTCTAAAAAAGACAGTATCATTCTGTACCAGTAAAGTTATTCTCAGACAGAAAGTATCATTCTGTACCAGTAAAGTTATTCTAAAAAAGAAAGTATTATTCTGTACCAGTAAAATTATTCTCAAACAGAAAGTATCATGCTGTACTAAAAAAAAAAAAAACTATCATTCAGTAATACAGAGAATAGTCTCTACTAAAGAGAATTATCATTCTGTACTAGAGATATTGAGTTTTAAGATGATATACTACGAGATTTTTTCATACATTATGAATAAACAAAAACAAAACCCATATAATTTTTTAAAGTATCGATATCTTAATTTTAGAATGTTCAATAAGTGAACAGAATCGATATTTTAAGTCTGGTATGTCCATAAGTGAACAGAATCGATATCTTAAGCCTGGTTTGTCCATAAGTGAAAAGAATCGATATCTTATAACTTGTTATGTGTGCAGGATGGAAAGAATCATATTTTGTAAAATCATTTCTCATTTCCTAAATTAACAGTCCAGAGACCTTACATACAAAATACCGATATTTGTTTTATGTTCCTACTGTGTATAACAGTATGTGTGATACAAGAATATCTATGACAGCAGACATAATATAAGAATGTGTATGACAGCAGACATAATATAACAATGTGTATGACAGCAGACATAATATAAGAATGTGTATGACAGCAGACATAATATAAGAATGTGTATGACAGCAGACATAATATAGAATGTGTATGACAGCAGACATAATATAAGAATGTGTATGACAGCAGACATAATATAAGAATGTGTATGATAGCAGACATAATATTAGAATATGTATGACAGCATCCGTGTTACAAGAATGTGTATGACATCAGAAATGATACAAGAATGTGTATGACAGCACGCACGATACAAAAATGTGTATGACAGCACGCATGATACAACAATGTGTATGATAGCACGCATGATACAAAAATGTGTATGACAGCAATCAAAATACAAGAATGTGTATGACAGCATTCATGATAAAAGAATGTGTATGACAGCAGACATGATACAAGTGTATGCTTGTGGCAAAGCTGAGGGCAGTGCCCTGTAGTTGACAGTTGAGCATGATAAGGGGCAGATAATGAGTGTCAGATGTTTTAAAATTAACTTTCAGGTCGCTATTCTGTGGCGGGCAAACCAAGTTTACACAGACGTGTGAAGCCATTTCCCATACTAGGACGGAGAAATCCCATCTTTGTTTATACCAGATTTTGTGCATATAAAAAATGTCTAGCCATATCTTATTATAATGTGATTGTAGTGTTTTATATGTTTTTATAGTACAAGTAGTTGTTTACTACACGAATACAGACCCCTGAATTATACATATTGTACAAATAATAAGCAAGCGCTTTATAAACACTTTCTGTACACACTGTGTACAAATAAGCAAGCACCTTATAAACACGTTTCTGTACACACTGTGTACAAATAAGCAAAGGTGGGGAAAGAAATAAAAAATAAAAACATTTCAGACGGGGTGAAAGGTGGGGGAGGGGGCATACCCCACTGGTAACTCTGTCCACAACCAGGTCTCAACAAAATTGACTCGGGCCCTGGTTGGCTGCTGCAAGTCAGGGCCCTCGCCTGATGCTGGAACTGGCATAGGCACTGGTGGATTTACCCGATCGAATGCAAGCCACTCCCACTCTGAGAACATATTTGTACAAGTAGTCAAACTCCCACCCCGAGAACATATTTGTACAAGTAGTCAAACTTCCACTCTGAGAACATATTTGTACAAGTAGTCAAACTTCCACTCTGAGAACATATTTGTACAAGTAGTCAAACTTCCACTCTGAGAAAATATTTGTACAAGTAGTCAAACTTCCACTCTGAGAAAATATTTGTACAAGTAGTCAAACTTCCACTCTGAGAAAATATTGTACAAGTAGTCAAACTCCCACTCTGAGAACATATTTGTACAAGTAGTCAAACTTCCACTCTGAGAACATATTTGTACAAGTAGTCAAACTTCCACTCTGAGAAAATATTTGTACAAGTAGTCAAACTTCCACTCTGAGAAAATATTTGTACAAGTAGTCAAACTTCCACTCTGAGAAAATATTTGTACAAGTAGTCAAACTTCCACTCTGAGAAAATATTTGTACAAGTAGTCAAACTTCCACTCTGAGAAAATTTTGTACAAGTAGTCAAACTTCCACTCTGAGAAAATATTTGTACAAGTAGTCAAACTTCCACTCTGAAAAAATATTTTATGAGTAGTCTAACTCCTATTCTGAGAAAATATTTGTACAAGTAGTCAAACTTCCACTCTGAGAAAATATTTGTACAAGTAGTCAAACTTCCACTCTGAGAAAATATTTGTACAAGTAGTCAAACTTCCACTCTGAGAAAATATTTGTACAAATAGTCAAACTTCCACTCTGAGAAAATATTTGTAGCAGTAATGTAACTACTACTCTGACAAAATATTTGTAGCAGTAACCTAACTAACACTCTGTTCAAATATTTATACTATAATCTAACTCCTACTCTGTTCAAATATTTATACCAGTAATCTAACTCCCACTCTGTTCAAATATTTATACCAGTAATCTAACTCCCATGCTACAGGTATTGACTGGGTACATGGGACCCAACTAGAAGATCTTGATTTTGCTGATAATATAACTCTTATCAGTAATAATGTGAATTCCATGTAAGAAAAAACAGATAGCCTGTCTTCACTGGCTAGCAAAATAGGACTTGAAATTAACAAGGACAAAACAAAAATAATGAAAATTCCTCTCAATCAAACTGGAAAAACACACATAGAAGGGACAGATATTGAAGAAGTCAATCAATTTGCATACCTTGGCAGTTACATAGACCAAGATGGTGACACTAGAAAGGAAGTTAGGATCAGAATTGCAAAAGCAGCATCAATCTTCACGAATCTTGAGAACATATGGAATTCAAAAGGTATAAGCACAAAAACCAAGTTAAGACTATTCAATTAAAATGTAATATCCACCCTCATTTATGCATGCAAAAGCTGGAAAACAACTAAAGAAATAGAAAAGAAATTAGACTGTTTTGAAAACAAATGTCTAAGGAAAATACTCAGCATCAAGTGGAATGGATTCAAGAACAATGCAGAGATATGACAGATGACTGAACAACAACCAGTCTCATGGGTGATCAGGAAAAAGAGATGGGCATATGTTGGTCACTTGATGAGAGGAAATGATCAGAGAATCCCAAAACAAGCTATCAAGTGGAACACAACAGGCTGAAGAAAAAGAGGCAGACTGCGTGAAACCCTGAAGAGGACATTATTAAGAGAGGCCAAATTAACAAGCATAAAATCCTTTGATGAGGTTGAAAGACTCGCCGAAGAGAGGAAAAACTGGCAAACTACTTTGCGAGCCCTATGTGACGTGTAACGGCACGGGAAGGATATAAGATATAAGAATCTAGCTCCCATTCATTTCATTCATTCATTCATTTGTAGGTCCCTTGCAGAACTTTGCCTCACTAACAGCACTCCTGTAGGCCTCTCAGTTGTGAGCAAGATGGCTTGCTGCTAATGCTCCCATTTGCAGATCATCAACGATGTCTTGCAGCCATCTTTGCATTGGTCTTCCTCTCTTTCTTTTTCACATTATGTACCCTTCCAACATGGTCTTTTCTAGATTACCATGACATTTATTGTGTCCAAAATATTTAAGTTTTCTTTGTTTAATCCTCTTTACTAGTCAGCCTTCTTCAATATTAAGTTCTTGTAGTATGGATATATTTGTTCAATTCTGTGTCCATGATATTTGAAGAACTCTTCAGTAGCATTTACATTCAAAGGCATTTATGTGCTTCTCAGCTGATTTGTAGTTCTGTCTGTTCCTCTCCACAGATTCTTTAGTTGTTTTACTTTCTGAAGAGCAATAGATGTTATGCTTTTAATTTCCCTCATTGTATCTCCATTATTAGTTTGTAGTGATCCAAGATATTCAAAACTCTCCACTTCTTCCAATTTTTCCTCATTGATATATATTTCAGCTGCCTTGTTTGACTTGTCAGTCGTCATCAATTTAGTTTTCTTTGCATTAAGATAGAGGTTTTGCTCTTCGCTGTTCTTACAGACTGACATAATTATTTTTTCCATTCTTTTTTTTGTTGTGGATAGTAACACTGTGTCATCAGCATATCTAATCTCTGGTATTTCATAACCTCCAATTGTTATGGCATCGTAATATTCTTTGTCTACATCTTCTCTAACATTCCTCATTATATTTTCAGTATACAAGTTAAATAAGTAAGGCGACAATATGCACCCCTTAAAGACCCCTTGTTTGATGTCAAACCAAGTTGTTGTTTAACCATTTATTCTTACTGCTTCTTGTTGATCTAGATACAGCAGTGATGTTAATTGTATCAAATGTGTTGGAAATCCTATTTTTTTCCATTATTTCCCAAAGTTTCTGATGTTGAACACAGTCAAATGGATTTGAGAAGTCTATAAAATATAAATATAGATTCACAATAAACTCTCTGCATTTCTCTATTATTATTCTTATATTGAATATATGGTCTCTTGATCTTCTTCCTTGCCTGAAACCAGCTTGGACCATATTGACTTCTTCTTCTATTTCTTACGAAGTCCACCCATTATGATTTTTAACAGAACTTTACTGGCATGACTAATCAGGGCAACAGTTCTGTATTTTGTATATAATTTCACTTTTTTGGCAGTGATATGAATACAGTTCTTTTCCATTCTTTTGGCCAGATACCTGAATGCCATATCTTTTTACATAGTGCATGATAGATTGTTGCACATTCCTTTCCTCCTGCTTTAATAAGTTCATCTGTTATCTCATCACATCCTGTTGATTTACCACTTTTTAGACTCTTTTTTGCCCATAAAACTTCTTCTATTGTCGGTTCGGGTTCTTTCTCATCCAATAATAATTCACACTGTTGATTTCTGCTTTCACAGTTGACTGTTTCATACATTCCTCTGCAATATTCCTTCCATCTTTCTAGAACTTCCTCTGTCTCTTTTAAGGTATTCCTCATCTCGTCGCAAATTACATTTAGCTTAGATGTGTCATTTCTAATCAATGTCTTCATTTCTTTAAACATTTCACTATCTCTTTCACACTTCTGATGTTCATCTATTCTTTCACAACAATCTTGTATATATTGTTTTTTTTCTTTTCTTATGTTTCTTTGTACTTCTTTTGTTAAAGTTTTATATTTCTCTTTGTTGTTGTTTGTCACTTTCCATTGCGTCTTCATTTCTCTACGTTGTTTTATCAGTTCTAGTGTACCTGCTGTAATCCATCCATTCTTTTGTGTTTTCTTTACTGGAAACATGTCTTTAGCTGTTGTTATTAAGATATCTCTGACCTGCGTAGCCAAATCATCTGGTGTCATCTCCTCCTGTACAGCCATCAGAATTTCAAAGTGGTTCTTCACTTCTATACCGTATTGTTCTGGTATTTTTGTAAGATCAAAATGGAGTGGTCTTGATCCCCTAACTGTCTTTTTTATCTTTAAAAATTAGTAGCTATTAATAACTCATGGACCGTGTCACAATCAGCACCTGGTAAAGTTTTTGTTGATGTTATACGTGATCTCCACCTTCTTTACACTAAAATGTAATCGATTTGATTCCTGATTTTCCCATCAGGTGATGTCCATGTGTAAAGTCTTTGTGGACATTGTTTAAAAAGTGTTTTAGCAATCATTAGCTCATTTTTCATGCAAAAAGCCAACAAATTGTCACCTGCCTCATTTCTATATCTTATGCTAAATTTTCACTCTTAATCTAACTCCAACTCTGTTCAATATTTATACCAGTAATATAACTCCTGCTCTGAGAAAATATTTATACCAGTAGTCTATCTAACTCTCAATCTGAGAAAATATTTGTAAAAGTAATCTATCTAACTCTCACTTGGAGAAAATATTTGTACCAGAAATCTATCTAACTCTCACTTGGAGAAAATATTTGTACTAGAAATATATCTAACTCTCACTTGGAGAAAATATTTGTACCAGAAGTCTATCTAACTCTCACTTTGTGAAATTGTTTGTAACAGAAATCTATCTAATTCTCACTCTGAGAAGATATTTCTATCAGAAATCTAACTAAAAACTGTTATATAAGTTTCATTAAAACAGCAGATTATCTGTACTTAAGGTGGCTGCTATAATCACAGACAACATATACACAATGTTAGTGTGCAGCTGGTGGTAGAAACATAAACAACATATACACAATGTTAGTGTGCAGCTGGTGGTAGAAACATAAACAACATATACACAATGTTAGTGTGCAGCTGGTGGTAGAAACATAAACAACATATACACAATGTTAGTGTGCAGCTGGTGGTAGAAATATGGACATCCTACACAAAATCTTGTCTAAAGTGTGGAGCTGCTGGTAGAAAGATGGACATCCTACACAAAATATTGTCTAAAGTTAGGAGCTGCTGGTAGAAAGATGGACATCCTACACAAAATGTTGTCTAAAGTTAGGAGCTGCTGGTAGAAAGATGGACATCCTACACTTCTTCTTCTTCTTCGTTCACTTCTACCACCAAAAATCGCACTGTGAACCTACTGAATTCACGCCTGTGGTCCTCGTTAGGTCCCGTGGTCCCCTGTGTGGTCCAAAATAGACCACACTAGATCCACGAGAGGACCACAAGGGGTTCAGAGTATCACAGTGCTTTAGCCTGTATTCTTGGTGGGTCTCGGAAGCAGGATTGCGTGACACCGTGGTTTTCATTGCACCAATTTAGTCTAGGGTTGTACTTTCTCACCGGAAGACCTCGACGTGTTTAGGATATCAGTGCATCCCGGCTGGGTGAGAGGCGGTAGCCCACCCAGCCCAGAGTTGGACTTTCTCACCGGAAAACCTCGACGTGTTTTGAGATACCCGTGTATCACCGCCGGGTGAGAGGTGGTTGCCCATCCAGTCCAGGGTTGGACTTTCTCACCGGAAAACCTCAGCGTGATTAGGATACGCAAACATCCCCGCCGGGTGAGAGGTGGTTGCCTATCTAGACTTCCCTGGTCCAGTGTCTCCGACTTCAGCATTTTGCGGTCGTGGCCGCTACCCTTCCTAGTTGTGACCAGGATGGAGCTTTTGTCCAGGAGGACGAATCCTCACCACTAGTGACTTCTACCCCTGGGTTGAGCGGGTTTAGGCATTATCCCAGTATGGGCGTGTTTGGGACGGGACGGACCTCTAGGGCAGAGGTATTGTGACATGCATAGCCTTCAAGATTCCCCCCTGGTATGAGCCGGTTTAGGCAAAATTCACCAGTATGGGTGTTTATCAGGCGTTACCGACCTCTAGAGCGGAGATGGCATGACATGTCTAGCCATCGAGTTCCACCCCTGGTGTGTGCCGGTTTAGGCATATTTCACCAGTGTAGGTGTATTTCGGACGTGGGCGGCCTCTAGAGCAGAAGTGCCGTGGTATAGCTCTCATAGCGATACTACTGGACATACCGGTTAAACTTCACTTTCCACCACCTTTTCCCATCGACGCCGCACAGCAACCTTTATTTCTTTTCTGCATTTCTTCCTTTACCAGGAGGAGCTTCACTCCACGCGCGGCATTTGAAGAGTCTCGCCACCAGTGTCTTAACCTCTGGGACAAGCCGGTTCATGCATTTCACCCAATATAACTGCACTCAGGACGTGGCCGACCTCCAGACCAGAGGTGCCGTGATTTGACTGTTTGCTTCGCTTTATCCTTTCTACCACCTTTTCCGCAGTGATGCTGCGCGGCAACCTCTTTTGAAAATTTCTTCATTGGCTGGGAGGAGCACTGCTCCACGCACGGCAGCTGAAGATCTCGCCAACAGTGGTAGATGAGCTACCAAACGTGCCACTCATCTACCCTAAGTAACTGGTTTTCAGGCGCCAGATATTCGCCCTCGCCCCTTCTCCTGTCAGTTTAAACAGTTCTGCCACGGGAAGGCCAGGAGCTGCACCTGACTGCCAGAGGCTGTTTGTGGCGCGTTTGCAGTCCTTAGAACCGACATCCTACACACAATATTGTCTAAAGTTAGGAGCTGCTGGTAGAAAGATTGACATCCTACACAAAATTCTTGTCTGTGGAGCTGCTGGTAGAAAGATGGACATCTGCACAAAATCTTGTCTAAAGTGTGGAGCTGCTGGTAGAAAGATGGATATCCTACACAAAATATTGTCTGTGGAGCTGCTGGTAGAAAGATGAATATATTAAACAAAATCTTGTCTAAATTGTGGAGCTGCTGGAAGAAAGATCGGTTTCCTACATAAAATCTTGTCTATAGTGTGCAGCTACTGGTAAAAAGGTGGACATCCTACACAAAATCTTGTCTGTGGAGCTGCTGGTAGAAAGATGGACATCCTACACAAAATATTGTCTGTGGAGCTGATGGTAGAAAGATGGACATCCTACACAAAATCTAGTCTGTGGAGCTGCTGGTAGAAAGATGGACATCCTACACAAAATATTGTCTAAAGTGTACAGTTTTTTTTTGGGGGGGGGGGGGGTTTGCTGGAAGAAAGATGGATATCCTACACAAAATATTGTCTAAAGTGTGAAGCTCCTAGTAGAAATATGGACATCCTACACAAAATCTTGTCTAAAGTGTGGAGTTCCTAGTAGAAATATGGACATCTACACAAAATCCTGTCTAAAGTGTGGAGCTGCTGGTAGAAATATGAACATCTACACAAAATCCTGTATAAAGTGTGGAGCTCCTAGTAGAAATATGGACATCTACACAAAATCTTGTCTAAAGTGTGGAGCTGGTGCTAGAAATATGGACATCCTACACAAAATCTTGTCTAAAGTGTGGAGCTGGTGCTAGAAATATGGACATCCTACACAAAATCTTGTCTAAAGTGTGGAGCTGGTGCTAGAAATATGGACATCCTACACAAAGTCTTGTTTAAAGTGTGCAGCTCCTGGGTAAAATACTGCAAGAAAGTCACGTGATCATCGAGAAATGCGTCCTTATGATGCAAAATTTAAATTCCACGTTAAGACACTGTTGTCGTTATAATATATCTGGTACACACACACACACATATATATATATATATATATATATATATATGTGTGTGTGTGTGTGTGTGTATATATATATATATAGAGAGAGAGAGCACGTGATATGTGAGAGGTAGCTGGTTTTATGTTGTGTGAAGAAAAGCGTGCATAAAATTACTCTCTACATTCTGGCAGGTAACAGACGTTTAATCCCAGTATACGACAGTTAAACTTACATTTACTCCAAGTATACGACAGTTAAACTTACATTTACTCCAAGTATACGACAGTTAAACTTACATTTACTCCAAGTATACGACAGTTAAACTTACATTTACTCCAAGTATACGACAGTTAAACTTACATTTACTCCAAGTATACGACAGTTAAACTTACATTTACTCCAAGTATACGACAGTTAAACTTACATTTACTCCAAGTATACGACAGTTAAACTTACATTTACTCCAAGTATACGACAGTTAAACTTACATTTACTCCAAGTATACGACAGTTAAACTTACATTTACTCCAAGTATACGACAGTTAAACTTACATTTACTCCAAGTATACGACAGTTAAACTTACATTTACTCCAAGTATACGACAGTTAAACTTACATTTACTCCAAGTATACGATAGTTAAACTTACATTTACTCCAAGTATACGATAGTTAAACTTACATTTACTCCAAGTATACGATAGTTAAACTTACATTTACTCCAAGTATACGACAGTTAAACTTACATTTACTCCCCGTATCATCTTACATCTTATTCTTTCTTTGCTGTTACACATCGCATAGGGCTTGTATGGTAGTTCACCAAGTTTTCCTGTTTTCGGCGAACTTTTCAACCACATCAAGGGATTTTATGCCCACTAAACTGGCCTCTCTTAACAATGTCCTCTTTAAAGTTTCACGTGGTCGACCTCTTTTTCTTGAGCCTGTTGTGTTCCACTTGATAACTCATTCATTAAGTGACCGATATATGTTCATCTCCGTTTCCTGATCACCCATGAGACCGGTTGTTGTTTGCTCATCTGTCTTATCTCTGCGTTGTTCTTGAATTCGTTCTACTTTATACCTATTATTTTCTTTAGGCATTTGTTTTCAAAAGAGTCTATTTTGTTGTCTGTTTCTTTAGTTGTTTTCCAGCTTTCGCATGCATAAATGAGGTTGGCTATTACATTTGAATTGAATAATCTTAACTTGGTTTTTGTGCTTATAACTTTTTAATGCCATATATTCTCAAGATTCATGAAGGTGAATGCTGCTTTTGCAATTCTAATTCTATCTTCCTTTTCTGGTGAGACCATCCTGGTCTATGTAGCTGCTGAGGTATGCAAATTGACTCCCATTATACGACGGTTAAACTTACATTTTATCCCAGTATATGACGGTTAAACGCAATTTACTCCAAATATTCTACATTTAAATATCAGAACTCCAACAATGAGGCAACAAGTTACCAACACCCTCTAAATAAACCTGGTCTGAGACCGTGCATGTATGGAGTGTATCAGAGAGAGAAAGAGCAGTTTTATGTGAAACAATCTTTACCTGAAAACACTGTCTCACAGACTGCCTGCCACGACGACAAACTGCCTGCCACGACGACAAACTGCCTGCCACGACGACAAACTGCCTCCGCGACGTTACCAGATGAAATTGTTCGATTTCTGAGGAACGTCCTACCTAACCAGTTCTGATATTTGTTAAGTGATCTAATTTAACCAGTTTCTGTTGTTTGTTATGTTATATAATCTACATGCTCTTTATTTTGCCATCTAACATAACCACATTTTGCTATTAAAAAATGTGATGTAACCAGTTGTGTAGTGATCTGATTACAAATCTCAGGATAAATAATCTACCACACAAAGATATGGTAGCCATGTCAGAATAGCACTTTTGTAAAACAAGCACCTACCCCCATTTATCACAAATGTGTATATATATATATGAAACAGAAGCTCTGGTTACCGTGTCGAGGGCGGAGGGGGAGGGGGGTGGTAAAGAACAAAAGTATACTACAGGGGCGGCTACCCGATAGGTAAATTTGTCCATAACCAAGTCTCAACAAAATTAGATCTTGTCCTTGCTGGCTCCTGCAACTCAGCGCCGCTGTCTGATGATGATGATGCTGGTGGAGGTGGAGGTGGTAGCATCTGTGGTGGGAGAGCTCCACCATGTGCCGCCATCAAATACCACGCTGTGAGGAGACATTTGTGTTCATCACTACACACGTCTGCTACATTCTGTCCACCTTACGGCAGATGCTACATTCTGTCCAGCTAAAACAGATGCTACATTCTGTCCAGCTAAAACAGATGCTACATTCTGTCCAGCTAAAACAGATGCTACATTCTGTCCAGCTAAAACAGATGCTACATTCTGTCCAGCTAAAACAGATGCTACATTCTGTCCAGCTAAAACAGATGCTACATTCTGTCCAGCTAAAACAGATGCTACATTCTGTCCAGCTAAAACAGATGCTACATTCTGTCCAGCTACGGCAGATATTACATTCTGTCCAGCTAAAACAGATGCTACATTCTGTCCAGCTAAAACAGATGCTACATTCTGTCCAGCTAAAACAGATGCTACATTCTGTCCAGCTAAAACAGATGCTACATTCTGTCCAGCTAAAACAGATGCTACATTCTGTCCAGCTAAAACAGATGCTACATTCTGTCCAGCTAAAACAGATGCTACATTCTGTCCAGCTAAAACAGATGCTACATTCTGTCCAGCTAAAACAGATGCTACATTCTGTCCAGCTAAAACAGATGCTACATTCTGTCCAGCTAAAACAGATGCTACATTCTGTCTTTGCTGTTACACATCGCATAGGGCTTGTATGGTAGTTCACCAAGTTTTCCTGTTTTCTGTGAGTTTTTCAACTTCATCAAGGGATTTTATGCCCACTAAACTGGCCTCTCTTAACAATGTCCTCTTTAAAGTTTCATGTGGTCGACCTCTTTTTCTTGTGCCTGTTGTGTTCCACTTGATAACTCATTCATTAAGTGACCGATATATGTTCATCTCTGTTTCCTGATCACCCATGAGACTGGTTGTTGTTTGCTCATCTGTCTTATCTCTGCGTTGTTCTTGAATTCGTTCCACTTTATACCGAGTATTTTCTTTAGGCATTTGTTTTCAAAAGAGTCTAATTTGTTGTCTATTTCTTTAGTTGTTTTCCAGCTTTCGCATGCATAAATGAGGGTGGACATTACATTTTAACTGAATAAACTTAACTTGGTTTTTGTGCTTCTAACTTTTTAATGTCATATGTTCTCAAGATTCTTGAAGGTGAATGCTGCTTTTGCAATTCTAATTCTCGCTTCCTTTTCTGGTGAGACCATCCTGGTCTATGTAGCTGCCGAGGTATGCAAATTGACTCCCATTATACGATAGTTAAACTTACATTTTATCCCAGTATATGACGGTTAAACTCATTTACTTCCAGTATACAACGATTAAACGCAATTTACTCCCAATATTCTACATTTAAATATCAGAACTCCAACAATGAGGCAACAAGTTACCAACACCCTCTAAATAAACCTGGTCTGAAACCGTGCATGTATGGAGTGTATCAGAGAGAGAAAGAGCAGTTTTATGTGAAACAATCTTTACCTGAAAACGCTGTCTCACAGACTGCCTGCCACGACGACAAACTGCCTGCCACGACGACAGACTGCCTGCCACGACGACAAACTGCCTGCCACGACGTTACCAGATGAAATTGTTCGATTTCTGAGGAACGTCCTACCTAACCATTTCTGATATTTGTTAAGTGATCTAATTTAACCACTTTCTGTTGTTTGTTATGTTATATAATCTACATGCTTTTTATTTTGCCATCTAACATAACCACATTTTGCTATTAAAAATGTGATGTAACCAGTTGTGTAGTGATCTGATTACAAATCTCAGGATAAATAATCTACCACACAAAGATATGGTAGCCATGTCAGAATAGCACTTTTGTAAAACAAGCACCTACCCCCATTTATCACAAATGTGTATATATATATATATGAAACAGAAGCTCTGGTTACCGTGTCGAGGGCGGGGAGGGGGGTGGTAAAGAACAAAAGTATACTACAGGGGCGGCTACCCGATAGGTAAATTTGTCCATAACCAAGTCTCAACAAAATTAGATCTTGTCCTTGCTGGCTCCTGCAAGTCAGCGCCGCTGTCTGATGATGATGATGCTGGTGGAGGTGGAGGTGGTAGCATCTGTGGTGGGAGAGCTCCACCATGTGCCGCCATCAAATACCACGCTGTGAGGAGACATTTGTGTTCATCACTACACACGTCTGCTACATTCTGTCCACCTTACGGCAGATGCTACATTCTGTACAGCTACCATAGATGTTACATTCTGTCCAGCTAAAACAGATGCTACATTTTGTCTAGCTGAAACAGATGCTACATTCTGTCTAGCTAAAACAGATGCTATATTCTGTACAGCTACATCATATTCTGACCAGCTAAATCATATATTACATTCTGACCAGCTAAATCATATATTACATTCTGACCAGCTAAATCATATATTACATTCTGACCAGCTACGGCAGATAAACTTACATTTACTCCAAGTATACGACAGTTAAACTTACATTTACTCCAAGTATACGACAGTTAAACTTACATTTACTCCAAGTATACGATAGTTAAACTTACATTTACTCCAAGTATACGACAGTTAAACTTACATTTACTCCCCGTATCATCTTACATCTTATTCTTTCTTTGCTGTTACACATCGCATAGGGCTTGTATGGTAGTTCACCAAGTTTTCCTGTTTTCTGTGAGTTTTTCAACTTCATCAAGGGATTTTATGCCCACTAAACTGGCCTCTCTTAACAATGTCCTCTTTAAAGTTTCATGTGGTCGACCTCTTTTTCTTGTGCCTGTTGTGTTCCACTTGATAACTCATTCATTAAGTGACCGATATATGTTCATCTCTGTTTCCTGATCACCCATGAGACTGGTTGTTGTTTGCTCATCTGTCTTATCTCTGCGTTGTTCTTGAATTCGTTCCACTTTATACCGAGTATTTTCTTTAGGCATTTGTTTTCAAAAGAGTCTAATTTGTTGTCTATTTCTTTAGTTGTTTTCCAGCTTTCGCATGCATAAATGAGGGTGGACATTACATTTTAACTGAATAAACTTAACTTGGTTTTTGTGCTTCTAACTTTTTAATGTCATATGTTCTCAAGATTCTTGAAGGTGAATGCTGCTTTTGCAATTCTAATTCTCGCTTCCTTTTCTGGTGAGACCATCCTGGTCTATGTAGCTGCCGAGGTATGCAAATTGACTCCCATTATACGACGGTTAAACTTACATTTTATCCCAGTATATGACGGTTAAACTCATTTACTTCCAGTATACGACGGTTAAACGCAATTTACTCCCAATATTCTACATTTAAATATCAGAACTCCAACAATGAAGCAACAAGTTACCAACACCTCCAATACCCTCTAAATAAACCTGGTCTGAAACCGTGCATGTATGGAGTGTATGAGAGAGAGAGAAAGAGCAGCTTTACGTGAAACAATCATACACCATATTTACTTGAAAACACTGTCTCACAGACTGCCTGCCACGACGACAAACTGCCTGCCACGACGACAAACTGCCTGCCACGACGACAGACTGCCTGCCACGGCGACAAATTGCCTGCCAGGACGACAGACTGCCTGCCACTACGACAAACTGCCTGCCACGACGAAAAACTGCCTGCCACGACGACAGACTGCCTGCCACGGCGACAAATTGCCTGCCAGGACGACAGACTGCCTGCCACGACGAAAGACTGCCTGCCACGACGACAGACTGCCTGCCACGACGAAAGACTGCCTGCCACGACGAAAGACTGCCTGCCACGACGAAAGATTGCCTGCCACGACGACAGGCTGCCTGCCACGACGACAGACTGCCTACTCGACGACAAACTGTCTGCCACTAAGACAAACTGCCTGCCACGATAACAGACTGACTGACACGATAACAGACTGGCTGTCACGACGACAAACTGCCTAACACGACGACAAACTGCCTGCCACGACGACAGACTGCCTGCCAGGACGACAAACTGCCTGCCAGGACGACAAACTGCCTGCCAGGACGACAAACTGCCTGCCAGTACGACATACTGCTTGCCACGACGACAGACTGCCTGCCACGACGACAGACTGGGTGCCACGATGACAGACTGCTTGCCACGATAAAATACTGGCTGCCATGACGACAAACTGCCTACTACGACGACAAAGTGCCTGCCACGACAGACTGCCTGTCAGGACGACAAATTGCCTGCCACGACGACAGACTGCCTACCAGGACGAGAAACTACCTGCCAGGACGACAAACTATTTGCCACGACGACAAACTGCCTGCCAGGACGACAAACTGCCTGCCAGGACGACAAACTATCTGCCAGGACGACAGACTGCCTGCCACGATGAAAGACTGCCTGCCACGACGACAGACTGCCTGCCTGGTCGACAGACTGGGTGCCAGGACGACAGACTGCCTGCCACGACGAAAGACTGCCTGCCACGACGACAGACTGCCTGTCACGACGACAAACTGCCTGCCACGACGAAAAACTGCCTGCCACGACGACAGACTGCCTGCCACGGCGACAAATTGCCTGCCAGGACGACAGACTGCCTGCCACGACGAAAGACTGCCTGCCACGACGACAGACTGCCTGCCACGACGAAAGACTGCCTGCCACGACGAAAGACTGCCTGCCACGACGAAAGATTGCCTGCCACGACGACAGGCTGCCTGCCACGACGACAGACTGCCTACTCGACGACAAACTGTCTGCCACTAAGACAAACTGCCTGCCACGATAACAGACTGACTGACACGATAACAGACTGGCTGTCACGACGACAAACTGCCTAACACGACGACAAACTGCCTGCCACGACGACAGACTGCCTGCCAGGACGACAAACTGCCTGCCAGGACGACAAACTGCCTGCCAGGACGACAAACTGCCTGCCAGTACGACATACTGCTTGCCACGACGACAGACTGCCTGCCACGACGACAGACTGGGTGCCACGATGACAGACTGCTTGCCACGATAAAATACTGGCTGCCATGACGACAAACTGCCTACTACGACGACAAAGTGCCTGCCACGACAGACTGCCTGTCAGGACGACAAATTGCCTGCCACGACGACAGACTGCCTACCAGGACGAGAAACTACCTGCCAGGACGACAAACTACTTGCCACGACGACAAACTGCCTGCCAGGACGACAAACTGCCTGCCAGGACGACAAACTATCTGCCAGGACGACAGACTGCCTGCCACGATGAAAGACTGCCTGCCACGACGACAGACTGCCTGCCTGGACGACAGACTGGGTGCCAGGACGACAGACTGCCTGCCACGACGAAAGACTGCCTGCCACGACGACAGACTGGGTGCCAGGACGACAGACTGCCTACCACGACGAAAGACTGCCTGCCACGACGACAGACTGCCTGCCACGACGACAGACTGCCTGCCAGGACGACAGACTGCCTACCACGACGATAAACTGCCTGCCACGACGACAGACTGCCTGTCACGACGACAGACTGCCTGCCACGACGACAGACTGGGTGCCAGGACGACAAACTGCCTGCCTCGATGACAGACTGCCTGCCACGACGACAGACTGCCTGCCACGACGACAGACTCCCTGCCACGACGACAAACTGCCTGCCACGACGACATACTGCTTGCCACGACGTTACCAGATGAAATTGTTCGATTTCTGAGGAACGTCCTATCTAACCAGTTCTGATATTTGTTAAGTGATCTAATTTAACCAGTTTCTGTTGTTTGTTATGTTATATAATCTAACTGATTTTTATTTTGCCATCTAACATAACCACATTTTGCTATTAAAAATGTGATGTAACCAGTTGTGTAGTGATCTGATTATAAATCTCAGAATAAATAATCTACCACACAAAGATATGGTAGCCATGTCAGAATAGCACTTTTGTAAAACAAGCACCTACCCCCATTTATCACAAATGTGTATATATATATATATGAAACAGAAGCTCTGGTTACCGTGTCGAGGGCGGGGGAGAGGGTGGTAAAGGAAAAAAGTATACTACAGGGGCGGCTACCCGATAGGTAAATTTGTCCATAACCAAGTCTCAACAAAATTAGATCTTGTCCTTGCTGGCTCCTGCAAGTCAGCGCCGCTGTCTGATGATGATGATGCTGGTGGAGGTGGAGGTGGTAGCACCTGTGGTGGGAGAGCTCCACCATGTGCCGCCATCAAATACCACGCTGTGAGGAGACATTTGTGTTCATCACTACACACGTCTGCTACATTCTGTCCACCTACGGCAGATGCTACATTCTGTACAGCTAAAACAGATGCTACATTCTGTCTAGCTAAAACAGATGCTACATTCTGTCTAGCTAAAACAGATGCTACATTCTGTCTAGCTAAAACAGATGCTACATTCTGCTAGCTAAAACATATGCTACATTCTGTACAGCTACAGCAGATATTATATTCTGACCAGCTAAATCATATATTACATTCTGACCAGCTACAGCAGATGTTACATTCTGACCAGCTAAATCATATATTACATTCTGACCAGCTAAATCATATATTACATTCTGTCCAGCTAAAACAGATGCTACATTCTGTTCAGCTACAGCAAATAATACATTTATCTGTGTTAGAAAATCTGTAACATTAAAGATTCCACCATCTGACGTTAGAAATGCTTCTGTTATTTTCCAGAAAAAGTTGCTTTTTTAATGTTTAAGAAAAAACTGTTTATAGCACTGGCAGTTTGTGAAAATACAGGAACATAAGATCAGTGTAAGCTTGTATAAAATGAGTCACACAAAAGCAGAAGATAACAAGGACAGGAAGCGGAAGTTGTGAGGAAACAGGGAGGAGAAACTGCTAGGAGCAAAGCGCACACGCAAAAGTTGGTAATAACATGGACCATGTAAGGGAAGCTGGAGGGAAACTGTGACACAGGAAGTGAGATACAAGAGATCTCCATTCAACAATATCGCTGAAGTATTCATGTCACCTCCTTCGTCTTATCGCCATTGTTTAATAGCAGTTCTGGTTGACTGATGGTACGACTGCAAACATGCTGGCACATGCCCCAACTCGGCGACTGCGTTACCTGCACCTCAACAACCAGTACCTCACAAACTCACCCCTGCCTGCACCTCAACAACCAGTACCTCACAAACTCACCACTCCCTGCACCTCAATAAGCAGTACTTCACAAACTCGCTGCTGCCTGCACCTCAACAACCAGTACCTCACAAACTCACCGCTGCCTGCACCTCAACAACCAGTACCTCACAAACTCGCCCCTGCCTGCACCTCAACAACCAGTACCTCACAAACTCGCCACTGCCTGCACCTCAACAACCAGTACCTCACAAACTCACCACTCCCTGCACCTCAATAAGCAGTACCTCACAAACTCACCCCTGCCTGCACCTCAACAACCAGTACCTCACAAACTCACCACTCCCTGCACCTCAACAACCAGTACCTCACAAACTCACCACTCCCTGCACCTCAATAAGCAGTACCTCACAAACTCACCCCTGCCTGCACCTCAACAACCAGTACCTCACAAACTCACCACTCCCTGCACCTCAACAACCAGTACTTCACAAACTCGCCGCTGCCTGCACCTCAATAAGCAGTCAATGACAAACGAACTTTAACTATTGATCTGATTCACACCGGAGAAATAAAACGTTTTCTTCTTTCCTAAATGATGACAATATTCTTGGAGGGATAAAAGCGTCCGAGATCTCACGTTTTCTTTGAAATGTTCCAGATGTTACATCATATTCCCTCTCTTCTAAGTTCTACTCTTACCTCACCTGTAAGTTGTATTCGAGAACCCTCATTAAGTTTCTGTAGATGTTTGTCTCATATAAGACTGTTGTCTTATATAACAAGTTTCTGTACTGCAAATTACTGAAAGAAAATCCTCCCGCGTGTAACGTTCACAAAAGAATGTGTGGATATTTTAACCACGGCAGAAAACCAACAAAAATGTGAATTTATCACAAATATACAAGCAGTAGAAGTTTTGGTTGTGGAAATGGGTGGATTGGAGAGGGGTGGGGGAGGGATACAATAAAGGGAAATGTCTACAGCAGAGGCGGATACCCAATAGCTAGGTCTGTCCACAACCAAGTCTCAAGGAAATTAGATCTTGTTCTTGCTGGCTCCTGCAAATTAGCGCCGCCACTGGTTGCCTGTGGCTCAGCGACTGGTACAGCCAATTCTGGTGGGATGCCTCCATCTTTGTTGACCATCCAATACCAAGCTAAGAGGAAACATTTTCATTCATCAAACTGCCTTGGTCACTCTAGAAAGTATTTATCTAACGAGAAACTGGTCACTGTAGGAAGTATTTATCTAACAAGAAACTGGTCACAGTAGGAAGTATTTATCTAACAAGCTAAATCATATATTACATTCTGACCAGCTAAATCATATATTACATTCTGACCAGCTAAATCATATATTACATTCTGACCAGCTACGGCAGATATTACATTCTGTCCAGCTAAAACAGATGCTACATTCTGTCCAGCTACAGCAAATAATACATTTATCCGTGTTAGAAAATCTGTAACATTAAAGATTCCACCATCTGACGTTAGAAATGCTCCAGAAAAAGTTGCTTTTTTAATGTTTAAGAAAAAACTGTTTATAGCACTGGCAGTTTGTGAAAATACAGGAACATAAGATTTGTATAAAATGAGTCACACAAAAGCAGAAGATAACAAGGACAGGAAGCGGAAGTTGTGAGGAAACAGGGAGGAGAAACTGCTAGGAGCAAAGCGCACACGCAAAAGTTGGTAATAACATGGACCATGTAAGGGAAGCTGGAGGGAAACTGTGACACAGGAAGTGAGATACAAGAGATTTCCATGCAACAATATCGCTGAAGTATTCATGTCACCTCCTTCGTCTTATCGCCATTGTTTAATAGCAG
Organism: Achatina immaculata; assembly: GCA_009760885.1. Lineage (NCBI taxonomy): Eukaryota > Metazoa > Mollusca > Gastropoda > Stylommatophora > Achatinidae > Lissachatina > Lissachatina immaculata. Next base: position 12,165,714 of record CM019700.1, read on the forward strand.
TTCTGGTTGACTGATGGTACGACTGCAAACATGCCGGCACATGCCCCAACTCGGCGACGGCGTTACCTGCACCTCAACAACCAGTACCTCACAAACTCACCCCTGCCTGCACCTCAACAACCAGTACCTCACAAAATCACCACTCCCTGCACCTCAATAAGCAGTACTTCACAAACTCGCCGCTGCCTGCACCTCAACAACCAGTACCTCACAAACTCACCACTGCCTGCACCTCAACAACCAGTACCTCACAAACTCACCACTGCCTGCACCTCAACAACCAGTACCTCACAAACTCACCACTGCCTGCACCTCAACAACCAGTACCTCACAAACTCACCACTCCCTGCACCTCAATAAGCAGTACCTCACAAACTCACCCCTGCCTGCACCTCAACAACCAGTACCTCACAAACTCACCACTCCCTGCACCTCAACAACCAGTACCTCACAAACTCACCACTCCCTGCACCTCAATAAGCAGTACCTCACAAACTCACCCCTGCCTGCACCTCAACAACCAGTACCTCACAAACTCACCACTCCCTGCACCTCAACAACCAGTACCTCACAAACTCGCCGCTGCCTGCACCTCAATAAGCAGTCAATGACAAGCGAATTTTAACTATTGATCTGATTCACACCGGAGAAATAAAACGTTTTCTTCTTTCCTAAATGATGACAATATTCTTGGAGGGATAAAAGCGTCCGAGATCTCACGTTTTCTTTGAAATGTTCCAGATGTTACATCATATTCCCTCTCTTCTAAGTTCTACTCTTACCTCACCTGTAAGTTGTATTCGAGAACCCTCATTAAGTTTCTGTAGATGTTTGTCTCATATAAGACTGTTGTCTTATATAACAAGTTTCTGTACTGCAAATTACTGAAAGAAAATCCTCCCGCGTGTAACGTTCACAAAAGAATGTGTGGATATTTTAACCACGGCAGAAAACCAACAAAAATGTGAATTTATCACAAATATACAAGCAGTAGAAGTTTTGGTTGTGGAAATGGGTGGATTGAGGGGTGGGGGAGGGATACAATAAAGGGAAATGTCTACAGCAGAGGCGGATACCCAATAGCTAGGTCTGTCCACAACCAAGTCTCAAGGAAATTAGATCTTGTTCTTGCTGGCTCCTGCAAATTAGCGCCGCCACTGGTTGCCTGTGGCTCAGCGACTGGTACAGCCAATTCTGGTGGGATGCCTCCATCTTTGTTGACCATCCAATACCAAGCTAAGAGGAAACATTTTCATTCATCAAACTGCCTTGGTCACTCTAGAAAGTATTTATCTAACGAGAAACTGGTCACAGTAGGAAGTATTTATCCAACGAGAAACTGGTCACAGTAGGAAGTATTTATCTAACAAGAAACTGGTCACAGTAGGAAGTATTTATCTAACAAGAAACTGGTCACAGTAGAAATTATTTATCTAACAAGAAACTGGTCATGGTAGAAAGTATTTATCTAACAAGAAACTGGTCACAGTAGAAAGTATTTATCTAACAAGAAACTGGTCACGGTAGAAAGTATTTATCTAACAAGAAACTGGTCACAGTAGAAAGTATTTATCTAACAAGAAACTGGTCACGGTAGAAAGTATTTATCTAACAAGAAATTGGTCACGGTAGAAAGTATTTATCTAACAAGAAACTGGTCACAGTAGGAAGTATTTATCTAACAAGAAACTGGTCACAGTAGGAAGTATTTATCTAACAAGAAACTGGTCACGGTAGACAGTATTTATCTAACAAGAAACTGGTCACAGTAGAAAGTATTTATCTAACAAGAAACTGGTCACAGTAGGAAGTATTTATCTAACAAGAAACTGGTCACAGTAGAAAGTATTTATCTAACAAGAAACTGGTCACAGTAGGAAGTATTTATCTAACAAGAAACTGGTCACAGTAGGAAGTATTTATCTAACAAGAAACTGGTCACAGTAGGAAGTATTTATCTAACAAGAAACTGGTCACAGTAGGAAGTATTTATCTAACAAGAAACTGGTCACAGTAGGAAGTATTTATCTAACAAGAAACTTGTCACAGTAGGAAGTATTTATCTAACAAGAAACTGGTCACAGTAGGAAGTATTTATCTAACAAGAAACTGGTCACAGTAGGAAGTATTTATCTAACAAGAAACTGGTCACAGTAGGAAGTATTTATCTAACAAGAAATTAAAGCAGAAAAGTAAATTAACGACACCTTGGCAAAAAGATGAAAGTGATAACACAAAAAAATCTGGGACAGGGATGGGCACCCGACAGATAAGTTTGTCCATAATTAGGCCTCGATGAAATCATATCTCGTCTTTGTTGGCTCTTGCAAGTCAGCATCGCTGTATGACGATGACGACGACGACGATGATGATGATGATGATGATGACGATGACGGTGATGATGATGATGATGATGGCGCAGTGGAAAGTAATGCAGTCAGCTGTACCTGAACGGCAGCATCAGCCATGGCTAACTAACGCAAAGCTTGGAGAAAATACTTGCACTTATCACTGACTGTCACATTTCTTGTCACTGACAGCAGATATTCTGATCACTATCTGACTGTCACATTTCCTGTCACTGATAGCGGGTATTCTGATTACTATTTAACTATCATATTTCTTGTCACTGGTCGCAGATAATCAAGATTCCTCATCTGTAACTGCAAAAGAATAAGTACCACTTATAAGCATCAACTAGCCATTTAACTGTGCAACCACTGACTTATGTCTGAACTGTGCAACCACCGACTTATATCTGAACTGTACAACCACCGACTTATATCTAAACTGTGCAACCACCGACTTATATCTAAACCATGTAACATTCCACTTATGGATGAAACGTGTAACCACCGACTTATGGCTGAACTAGGTAGCATCCAGCTATACCTGAACTGTGTAACCACCGACTTCTTGACGAACTATGTAACCACCGACTTCTTGACGAACTATGTAACCACCGACATCTGGGTGAACTATGAGGTGTGATTGATAAGTTCTCGGCATAAGGTACAAATACTTGAAACACACAGTTGATATTAAGTGCATTTGTAGATCAGGTTAATGTAAGATTAAACACAAAGTTTTAAGAAATTAACTGCAACCAATATTTGTTACAAGCTACTGAAGTAGTAAGGGGTGGCAGAAATTGAGAAAATGGATAAAATTTCTCATCGAGCAGTCATTCGTTACCTCTGCATCAAGGGCTTATCATCGAAGGAGATCCATGAGGATATGGTAGAGACTTTAGGGGAGAGTGCTCATTCTTACAGAAGAGTGAAGAAATTGACAGCTCAGTTCAAACATGCAAAGGAGAGTCTGGAAGATGATCCCCGTACAGAAAGACCAAGAACGAAACCACCGATGAAACCGCTGGCAGATCCATGACATGATAGTGGAGGATCGACAGCTAACTGAGCGGTACATTGCTACTGAGTTGGGCATCTCCCAGGAATGTGTTCATGCCATCATTCACAATGATCTTCAAATGACACAGGTGTCTGCTCGACCGAAACTTCTTGGAGCTGATCACAAACGACAGTGTCTCAACATGCCAAGACACAATCTTGGCAATTTTTCTGCAGATCCTGAGAAGTTTCTTAAGCAGTTTTTGACTATGGATGAGACTTGGGTTCATCATTTTCAAATAGAAACAAAAAAAAAATAATAATAATAACAGTCAAACCAGTGGAAACATCATGGATTCACACCTCCAAAGAAAGCAAGGGTGATGCTGTTTGCAGGCAAAGTGATGGCTTCCATCTTTTGAGATTCAGAAGGTGTGTTATTGGTAGACTATCTTCAAAAGGGCAGAACGGTCACCTGGGCCTATTATGCTAATCTTGTAAAGCAACTGCAGGTCAAACTGAAGGAAAAACATCGAGGGAAATTGATGAGAGTAGTCATCTTTCATCAAGACAATACTCCAGTTCACAAGTCGGCGGTGGCAATGGCTGCCATCCATGAATGCGGCTTCCAGCTTCTTGAACATCCTCCTTATTCCCCAGATTTGGCCCTTTCGGACTATTACCTGTTTACCAAACTCAAAAAGGAGCTCAGTGGTGGCAAATTTGCTTCAGATGATGAAGTCATTCATGCTGTAGACCACTTTCTGCTGGCACAAGATGCTGACTTTTACAAAGAAGGGATCCGTATGCTCCAGGCTCGCTGGACTAAGTACATGAACTTGCAAGGGGACTATGCTGAGAAATAACCCAAAAAAGTTGTCCACAAATAATCCGGTGTATCTTATGCCGAGAACTTATCAATCATCCTTAGTATGTCTGCTGAGTGTTTGGTTGACTGGTATGTCTGCTGAGTGTTTGGCTGACTGGTATGTCTGCTGAGTGTTTGGCTGACTGGTATGTCTAGTAATGTTTGGCAGACTGATATGTCTGCTGAGTGTTTGGCTGACTGATATGTCTGCTGAGTGTTTGGCTGACTGGTATGTCTGCTGAGTGTTTGGCTGACTGGTATGTCTGCTGAGTGTTTGGTTGACTGATATGTCTGCTGAGTGTTTGGTTGACTGATATGTCTGCTGAGTGTTTGGTTGACTGATATGTCTGCTGAGTGTGGCCGACGGATATGTCTGCTGAGTGTTAGGTTGACTGGTGTGTCTGTTGATTGTTTGGCTGAATGGATATCTGCTGAGTGTTTGGCTGACTGGTATATCTGTTGATTGTTTGGCTGACTGGTATGTCTGTTGACTGTTTGGCTGACTGGTATATCTGTTGATTTTTTGGCCGGATGCTTGTCACGTGACTCCTAAGATCAACAAACCGCGTCGGAAGAATTCGCGTAGCTGTTGCTGGTACGGATACAGAAGACTGGGGTGTCATAAATGTATTGTACACATGGAACGACTGTCTAAAATTTGAGTTACACGAGAAAGGATTGTCTAAAATTTACACGTGGAACGATAGTCTAAAATTTGATGTGTATATCGAACGATTGTGTAAAATTTGATGAACAGGTGAAACAATTGTCTAAAATTTGATGTACACGTGGAACGATTGTATAAAATTTGATGTACATGTGAACTACTGTCTAAAATTTGATATACACGTGGAACGATTGGTTAAAATCTGATGTGCACGTAAAATGATTATCTAAAATTTGATGTATATATAAAGCGATTGTCAACATTTTTATGTACAAATGGACGATTGTCAAAAATGTGATGTACACGTGGAACGGTTGTAAAAAAACTGATGTATACGTGAAACGATTGTATAAAATTTGATTTACACATGAAACAATTGTCAAAGATTTTATGTATTTGTGGAACGATTGTCTAAAATTTGACGTACACGTGGAACAAAGTAAAAAATGTAATCCATTCATTGACCTTTTGTAAATTTGATACAAATTTATACCTGGGCATTAGTGTTTTGAATTTAATGAATTCATTGAGGAATGTACTAAATATGATGTACTTTATTCACGTTTGAGTGTCATAAATTTCATATGTACATGGAAGAATGTAAATATGATGTACGTTATTCATGTCACACTCTTCCAAAGCTTTATAAACTGAGATAATTTTAATGTCAATTGTTTATCCCTTCCAGTCGGTTTAAATATACACTTATATATATATATATATATATTCATTCATTTGCATGTCCCCTGTGGAACTTTGCCTCCCTAACAACATTCATGTAGGCCTCTCAGTTGTGAGCAAGATGGCCAGCTGCTGATGCATCCATTTGCAGATCATCAATGATGTCTTGCAGCCATCTTCACCTTGGTTTTCCTCTCTTTCTTTTTCATATTATGTACTCTTCTAACACAGTTTTCTCTAGATTTTCATGACGTTTAATGTGTTCAAAATATTTACGTTTTCTCTGTTTAATCCTCTTTACTAGCCAGCCTTCTTCAATATTAAGTTTTTGTAGTATGGATATATTTGTTCTTTTTTGTGTCCATAATATTTGAAGAACTTTTCTGTAGCATTTACATTCAAAGGCATTTATGTGTTTCTCAGCTGTTTTGTTATGTGTCCAGGTCTCACAGGCATAAGTTGCGATGGGAAAGATGCATGCCCTTAAAAATCTTATTTTTGTAGTTCTGTCTGTTCCTCTCCACAGATTCTTTAGTTTTTTTACTTTCTGAAGAGCGATAGATGTCCTCCTTTTAATTTCCCTCATTGTATATCCATTATTAGTTAGTAGTGATCCAAGATATCCAAAACTCTCCACTTCTTCCAGTTTATCCTCATTGATATATATATATATATATATATATATATATATATATATATATATATCTCAGCTGCCTTGTTTGTTTTGTCAGTTGTCATCAATTTAGTTTTTTTTGCATTAAGATAGAGGTTCTGCTCTTCACTGTTCTTATAGACTGACATAATTAGTTTTTCCACTCCTTTTTGTGTTGTGGACAGCAATACTGTGTCATCAGCATATCTAACCTCTGGTATTTCATAACCTTCAACTGTTATGGCATCGTAATATTCTTTGTCTGCATCTTCTCTAACATTCCTCATTATATTTTCAGTATAGAAGTTAAATAAGTAAGGCGACAATATGCACCCCTGATGGACTCCTTGTTTTATGTCAAACCAAGTTTTTGTTTAAAATTTATTCTTACTGCTGCATGTTGGTCTAGATATAGCAGTGATGTTAATTGTATCAAATGTGTTGGAAATCCCACTTTTTCCATTAATTCCTAAAGTTTCTGTGTTCTACACAATCAAATGCCTTTGAGTAGTCTATAAAGGCTAAATATAGATCCACATTAAACTCTCTGCATTTCTCTATTATTAATTTTATATTGAGTATATGATCTCTTGATCCTCTTCCTTGCCTGAAACCAGCTTGGACCATATTGACTTCTTCTCCTATTTTCTTACGAAGTCTACCCATTATGATTTTTAACAGAATTTTACTGGCATGACTAATCAGGACAACAGTTCTGTAGTTTGTGCATAATTTCAAATTACCCTTTTTTGGCAGTGGTATGAATATAATTCTTTTCCATTCTTTTGGCCAAATACCTGAATGCCATATCTTTTTACATAGTGCATGATAGATTGTTGCACACTCCTTTTCTCCTGCTTTAATAAATTCTGTTGTTATCTCATCATATCCTTGTGGTTTACCGTTTTTCAGATTCTTTATTGCCCATAAAACTTCTTCTATTGTCGGTTCAGATTCTTTCTCCTCCAATAACAATTCACACTTTTGATTTCTGCTTTCACAGTCGGTTGTTTCATACATTCCTATACAGTATTCCTTCCATCTTTCTAAAATTTCCTCTATCTCTTTTAAGGTATTCTCCATCTTGTCACAAATTACATTTAGCTTTGGTGTGACATTTCTCGTCAATGTCTTCCTTTCTTTAAACATTTCACTATCTTTTCCACACTTCTGATGTCCTTCTATTCTTTCACAACAATCTTGTATATATTGTTTTTTTGTCCTTTTTTATGTTTCTTCATACATCTTTTGATATTTCTCTTTGTTGTTGTTTGTTACTTTCCATTGAGTTTTCATTTCTCTGCGTTGTTTTATCAGTTCTAGTGTGTCTGCTGTAATCCATCCATTCTTTTGTGTTTTCTTTACTGGAAGAATGTCTTTAGCTGTTGTTATTAAGATATCTCTGGCCTGTGTAGCCATATCATCTGATGTCATCTCCTCCTGTACAGCCATCAGGATTTCGAAACCATTCTTCACTTCTATACCATATTATTCTGGTATTTTTGTAACATCAATGTGGAGTGGTCTTGATCCTGCAACTGTCTTTTTTATGTATAACTAACTGTCTTTTAACCATACATACATACATATATACATACATACATACATACATACATACATACATACACAGAGAGAGAGAGAGAGAGAGAGAGAGAGAGAGAGAGAAATAACACATTGTTTACAGCGCTATCGTTACAGCTATCTGTCTGAGCACCTACCACAATCTTACACATGGCTGCTCTACTTGTGAGAGTATGCTAGGAATTAGATCGCATCTCCTACCAAATTAGAGTGCAGTCATAAGTATATCCACCCGCCTCAGCCCAGAACCTACTATTAATACTTCAGTACCGCTTCTAGTGTAAACGAATGGAGTAAAAGGAGTACATACATCGTAGTTTTATCTAATATACAAAACAAAAACCATCGAACCCACATATCCTGAATGACCAAGACAGATACCAGTAAAAGAGTTGAGGGTAGGATTATGCTCAACAATTAGTTTTTAGAATTACCTGAAAAGTGGCGAATTAAAAAAAAGTGGACCCGCTGTTCCCCCTGCCCCCTCCCCCCCCCCCCAAAAAAAAGCTGTTTCCAGGGAATTAATGAAATCCTTTAACAAGTTTTTGGGGGTGAGTGGGAACAAAAATCAATTTCCGGGAATTTTCCAACAAAGTAAACATTTTTTTCAGATGTTTTCTTTTACCCAAGATAAACTTTCTTCCAGAGCCAAGTCTCAACAAAATTAGACCTGACCTTTGCTGGTTCTTGGAGAATATTTGTTTGGGCCGGGACTGGTTTTGTCCCGTCTGATGGTATCCCATACTGAGGAGCAGCTCCCGCTGACATGCCCCACATGGGGACACTACCGACGGAGTTTGCTACACCAAAGTAGTAAATTGGCACTGTAATAAGTAGTTCATGCACAGAATATTAGCCAGAATGCCAGAACAAGTTAAGACTGATTTGTTTCACACATTTCCTGTTCATGCTGGCCTTTTGTTTGTTCACGCCTGAGTGCGTGTTTGTATTTTCTTGTGTATGAATACAGGAGATATATATATATGTGTGTGTGTGTGTGTATGCTTGTATATGAGTACATTAAGTGTGAAATGAAATACACATATGTATATGCATGTGTATGCTTGAATGTCAGTACAATGTGTGTGAAATGAAATACAAGACAAGTATATGCATGTATGCTTGTGTATGAGTACAATATATGTGTGAAATGAAAATCAAATATATATGTGTGTATGCTTGTACATGAGTATAATATATGTGTGAAATGAAATACACATACTGTATATATTTGTGTGTATGGTTTTATATGAGTTACAGTATATGTGTAATGAAATACACACGTATATACTTGTATACAGGGTTGGCACTACTATATGGGCAACAGTGCAGTCACATGCAGCGGAGACTACAGGGGGATGCTGATCTTTCAGGGGCACATGTTTCTACAAATCGGTTAACTTGACCTATGGCACATGTTTCTACAAAAATCAGTTAACTTGACCTAGGGCACATGTTTCTACAAATCAGTTAACTTGACGTAGGGGCATGTTTCTACAGATCAGTTAACTTGACGTAGGGGACATGTTTCTACAGATCAGTTAACTTGACCTAGGGGACATGTTTCTACAGATCAGTTAACTTGACGTAGGGGACATGTTTCTACAAATCAGTTAACTTGACCTAAGGCACATGTTTCTACAAATCAGTTAACTTGACGTAGGGGCATGTTTCTACAGATCAGTTAACTAGACGTAGGGGACATGTTTCTACAGATCAGTTAACTTGACCTAGGGGACATGTTTCTACAGATCAGTTAACTTGACCTTGGACACATGTTTCTGCAGATCAGTTAACTTGACCTAGGGCACATGTTTCTACAGATCAGTTAATTTGACCTGTAGCATATTTTTCTACAGATCACCTAATTTGACCTAGGCCACAAAATATCCTGTCACTGGTACTTTAAACTCTTAACAACATTTGTCCTGTAAACACCATAACAACATTGGTCCTGTAAACACTGTAACAACATTGCTCCTGTAAACACTGTAACAACAATGGTCCTGTAAACACTGAAACAACACTTGAAGGTTTCATTGCTTGGAGGTTTTTTGGTCTGCAGGAAATTAAACAAAATAAAACTGAGACAACTAAGAATGCCAGGTCTGCATGACTCCTAGAACTGTAAGCAGCTGATCTCTGATTTGTGAACAGGTGTAATCAGTGATTGTCTGATCTCTGATCTGTGAAAAGTGTAATCAGTGATTGTCTGATCTCTGATCTGTGAAAAGTGTAATCAGTGATTGTCTGATCTCTGATCTGTGAAAAGTGTAATCAGTGATTGTTTGATCTTTGATCTGTGAAAAGTGTAATCAATGATTGTTTGAGCTGTGAACAGGTGTAATCACTGATTGTCTGAGGTATGAACAGGTGTAATCAGTGATTGTTTGAGGTGTGAACAGGTGTAATCAGTGATTGTTTGAGGTGTGAACAGGTGTAATCAGTGATTGTTTGTGAACAAGTGTAATCAGTGATTGTCTGTAACATTGTATGATAAATCATCTGTATAATTGTTTGATAAACCATCTGTATCATTGTATGATAAACAATTTGTATCAATATATGATAAACCATCCGTGTTATTGTATGATAAACTATCTGTCTGTATCACTGTATGATGGACAATCTGTATCAGTGTATAATAAACCATCTGTGTTATTGTATGATAGACCATCTGTATCAGTGTATGATAAACCATCTGTACCATTGTATGATAGACAATCTGTATCAGTGTATGATAAACCATTTGTTTCAGTGTATGATAAACCATCTGTACCATTGTATGATAGACAATCTGTATCAGTGTATGATAGACAATCTGTATCAGTGTATGATAAACCATCTGTACCATTGTATGATAGACAATCTGTATCAGTGTATGATAAACCATTTGTTTCAGTGTATGATAAACCATCTGTACCATTGTATGATAGACAATCTGTATCAGTGTATGATAAACCATCTGTATCAGTGTATGATAAACCATTTGTTTCACTGTATGATAAACCATCTGTATTATTGTATGATAGACAATATGTATCATTCTATGATAAATCATCGGTATCATTGTATGATAGACAATCTGCATCATTGTATAATAGACCATCTGTATCAATAAATGATAGAACATCTGTATCATTGTATGATAAACCATCTGTATCATTGCATGATAGATCATCTGTATAAATGTATGGTAGACCATCTGTACTAGTAGTCAAGAATTCTTGGGAAAACTACAGAGCTGTGAGAGAGTTTCATGTGTTGGTTCATTTATGTAAATCTTTCAAAAGTTAATTACAAGGAAAATGATGCCAGACATCACTTCCTGATTCACTAGGACAAAACATTTCTTCCATTATGACAAAAGGTTTCTTCTATTAGGACAAAACATTTCTTCCATTATGACAAAAGGTTTCTTATATTAGGACAAAACATTTCTTCCATTATGACAAAAGATTTATTCTACTAGGACAAAACATTTCTTCCATTATGACAAAAGATTTATTCTACTAGGACAAAACATTTCTTCCATTATGACAAAAGGTTTCTTCTATTAGGACAAAACATTTCTTCCATTATGACAAAAGGTTTCTTCTATTAGGACAAAACATTTCTTCCATTATGACAAAAGGTTTCTTCTACTAGGACAAAACATTTCTTCCATTATGACAAAATGTTTCTTCTACTAGGACAAAACATTTCTTCCATTATGACAAAAGGTTTCTTCTACTAGGACAAAACATTTCTTCCATTATGACAAAAGGTTTCTTCTACTAGGACAAAACATTTCTTCCATTATGACAAAAGGTTTCTTCTACTAGGACAAAACATTTCTTCCACTATGACAAAAGGTTTCTTCTACTAGGACAAAACATTTCTTCCATTATGACAAAAGGTTTCTACTAGGACAAAACATTTCTTCCATTATGACAAAAGGTTTATTCTACTAGGACAAAACATTTCTTCCATTATGACAAAAGGTTTATTCTACTAGGACAAAACATTTCTTCCATTATGACAAAAGGTTTATTCTACTAGGACAAAACATTTCTTCCATTATGACAAAAGGTTTCTTCTACTAGGACAAAACATTTCTTCCACTATGACAAAAGGTTTCTTCTACTAGGACAAAACATTTCTTCCATTATGACAAAAGGTTTATTCTACTAGGACAAAACATTTCTTCCATTATGACAAAAGGTTTCTTCTACTAGGACAAAGGTTTCTTAATACAAATCTGCATAGCCAGAACTGAGAGGCATTCTGGACATGTGAGACAAATGTTCAACTAGCACAGAACAGGCACTATCAGCAACAAGACCCTGTTGAGGAGGGGATCTGAGCACACATGGCCAGAGTGCCATTATGATGACTCAGACCATGAAACATAAATGTCTCTTCCACTAGGATAAAGGTTTCTACCACAAGGACAATGGTTTCTTCCATTATGACCCAGTTTCTTCCACTAGAACAAAGGTTTCTTCCACTAGGACAATGGTTTATTCTACTAGAAAAGTGGTTTCTTCCATTAGCACAACAGTTTCTGCCACTAGGACAATGGTTTATTCTACTAGAAAAATGGTTTCTTCCATTAGCACAACAGTTTCTGCCACTAGGACAATGGTTTATTCTACTAGAAAAGTGGTTTCTTCCATTAGCACAACAGTTTCTGCCACTAGGACAATGGTTTATTCTACTAGAAAAATGGTTTCTTCCATTAGCACAACAGTTTCTGCCACTAGGACAATGGTTTATTCTACTAGAAAAGTGGTTTCTTCCATTAGCACAACAGTTTCTGCCACTAGGACAATGGTTTATTCTACTAGAAAAGTGGTTTCTTCCATTAGCACAACAGTTTCTGCCACTAGGACAATACTTTCTTCTAATAAGACAGTTTTCTGTCACTAGGACAATTATGTTTTCCACTAGGACAAAGATTTCTTCCACTAGGACAATGGGTTCTTTCACTTGGGCAAAGGTTTCTGAAACTAGGACAATACTTTCTTTCACTAGGATAAAGGTTCTTGCCACTAGGGGGGATAAAAGGGAGGCAACTGCAGTAAAACTGGTTTAAATAAATAAGGTAGACAGAGGAGTATGGTGCAGTTTTACAAAGTGAGGGAGGAAGTGAGCAAGGTGAGAAAAAAAACGAATAGAAAGTATGAGAATGTATAAATGAAAAACATACAACATCCAATATTTCGGCGTGAGCCTTATTCGAGGATACATACACAACGAAATACAAACACGAAGAACTTATCTGAAGTGTCTTGCTCCAAGTGGGAAACAGAAATGTGCGTGGTTGAAGGGAGAAGGAAAAAAACCACGCTGCCTCCAGACAAAAGATTCCCGATAGAGCCAATCATAAATAAGAGGTAGAGAGAGAGGAGCAGAACAAGTGGGAGAAAGGGGTTGGGGGAAAGCAATAGAAACATGATAGCCGCTAGAGGTGTCGGGGGGAGGGGGGAAGGAAGAGAGTGGAGGGAAAAGGGGACGCGGAGAGATAATGAATGAAGAACATCAACACCTGCAGGGAGAAAATGTGAAACTGGTGAATAGGACAAGACCAATATGTTGGCAGAGAAGAAAATAGGATGGTGGTAGGGAGGGGTAGCATAGAGAAAGAACGTAGAGTTAAAAAAAAACTAGGACACGGCTTTATTTCACTAGGACAATCGTTTCTTCTACTAGGACAACTGTTTCTTTCACTAGTAAAATCGTTTCTTATACTGGTACAATGCTTCTTTCACTAGGACAATTGTTTCTTCTACTAGGACAATCGTTTCTTCTACTAGGACAATCGTTTCTTCTACTAGGACATCTTTTCTCTACTAGGACAATGCTTTCTTGCACTAGGACAATCGTTTCTTCTACTGGGGCAATGGTTTCTTCTACTAGGATAATCGTTTATTCTCCCAGGACAATCGTTTCTTCTCTAGGACAATGGTTTCTTCTACTACGAGAATCATTTCTTCTGCTAGGACAATCGTTTCTTCTACTATAACAATCGTTTCCTCTTCTACAGCAATGTTTTTTTCCATTAGGACAGTGGTTTCTTCCACTAAGACAAAGGTTTCTTCCACTAGGACAATGGTTTCTCCTGTCTAGTTCAAATATTCACCAACAAAGTGAAAGTAGTAAAATAAAACAATTGAACAAAAACAAGTAAGAGAACAAGTGTCAGGACAATGTTTGTATTTGTTTGTCTCTGTAAAAATATCTCACATATAATGTCTGGTCAAAATAAACATATAAACACAAGAAGAAAAAACAAACAAGCACAAGCAGAAACAAACATACTTATACAAACACAAGCAGAAACAAACATACAAACGTAAGCAGGAAAAAACATACAAGCACAAGCAGAAACAAACATACTTGTACAAACACAAACAGAAACAAACATACAAAATAAAAACACTTACGGTGGGTCTCCTGATAGCGGTAAACCAGAGCATCTGTGATCACAGTGACACCAGCATTCTGGAAGTGATCAACACGTGCAGAGTCACTGTGGCTGTAGTGCTAGATGTGGTTTGTTACTGTGTAGTGCTAGATGTGGGTAGTCACTGTGACTGTAGAGCTAGATGTGGGTAGTCACTGTGGCTGTAGTGCTAGATGTGGGTAGTCACAGTGACTGTAGAGGTAGATGTGAGTAGTCACTGTGGCTGAGGTGCTAGACGTGGTCACCCACTGTGGTTGTAGTGCGAAATGTGGTTAATAATTGTGGCAGTAGTGCTAGCTGTGGTTAGTCACTGTGGCTGTCGTGCTAAATAGTCACTGTGGCTGTAGTGCTAGATGTGGTTAGTCAATGTTGCTATATTGCTAGATGTGATTAGTAACTATAGCTGTAATGCTAGATGTGTGTAGTCACTTTGGCTGTAGTGTTAGATTTGGGTAGTCACTGTGCCTTTTGTGCAAAATGTGCATAATCACTGTGGCTGCAGTGCTAGCTGTGAGTAGTCAATGTTGCTTTAGTTCTAGATGTGGAGAATAACTGTGACTGTAGTTCTAGATCTTGGCAGTCACTGTGGCTGTAGTTCTAGATCTTGGCAGTCACTGTGGCTGTAGTTCTAGATCTTGGCAGTTACTGTGGCTGTAGTGCTAGATCTTGGCAGTCACTGTGGCTGTAGTTATAGACGTGGATAGTCACCGTGTCTGTAATGGTAGATGTGGGACATCACTGTGGCTGTAGTTGTAGATGTGGTTAGTCACTGTGATTGTAGTGCTATATATGGGTAATCACTCGTTTTGTAGTGCTAGATATAAATAATCACTATCCTTAACGCTAGATGTGGTTAGTCGTTGTGTCTGTGGCGCTAGATATGGTTAATCACTGTAGCTGTACTGCTAGATGTTTGTAGTCTCTGTGGCTGTAATGCAAAATGTAGTTAGTTTATGTGGCTGTAGTGCTAGATGTGGCTTGTCACTGTTGCTCTATTGCTAGATTTGGTTAGACACTGTGACGGCGGCGCTAGATATGGTTAGTTACTGTGGTTCTAGCGTTAAATGTGGATAATCAATGTGGCTGTAGTGACAGATGTGGCTAGTCACTGTGTCTGTAGTGTTAGATGTGGTTAGTCATTGTGGCTGTAGTGCTAGATGTGGTTAGTCACTGTGGCTATAGTGCTAGATGTGGTTAGTCACTGTGACTGTAGTGCTAGATGTGGTTAGTCATTTTAAATGTAATGCTAGAAATAGTGGTCACTGTTAATGTTGAGCTAGATGTATGGAATCGCTTCCGCTGTAATCCTATATATGATTAACCACTGTGGCTGTAGTGCTAGATATGGTTAGTCACGGTTGCTGTAGCGTTAGGTGTTTGAATCACTGTGCTGTAGTGCTAGGTGTGGTTAGTTAGTCTGTAGCGTTAGATGTGGTTAGTCACTGTGGCTGTAGTACTATTTGTTATTAGTCACTGTGGCTGTAGTGTAAGATGGTGTTAATCACATTGAATGTAGTGTAATTGTGGTTAGTCACTGTGATTGTAGTCCTAAATGTGTTTAGTTACTATGGAAGTAGAGCTGGATGTGGATAGTCACTGCGGCTTTATTGCTAATTGTGGGTAATCACTGTGGCTGTAGTTTTAAATGTGGTTAGTCACTGTGATTGTAGTCCTAAATGTGTTTAGTTAATATGGAAGTAGAGCTGGATGTGGATAGTCACTGTGGCTTTATTGCTAATTGTGGGTAATCACTGTGGCTGTAGTTTTAAATGTGGTTAGTCACTGTGATTGTAGTCCTAAATGTGTTTAGTTACTATGGAAGTAGAGCTGGATGTGGATAGTCACTGTGGCTTTATTGCTAATTGTGGGTAATCACTGTGGCTGTAGTTTTAAATGTGGTTAGTCACTGTGATTGTAGTCCTAAATGTGTTTAGTTACTATGGAAGTAGAGCTGGATGTGGATAGTCACTGCGGCTTTATTGCTAATTGTGGGTAGTCACTGTGGCTGTAGTTTTAAATGTGGTTAGTCATTTTGGCTGTTGTGCTAGATATGGGTAGTAGCTGTGGCTTTAGCGTTAGATGTGATTGTTCACTGTGGCTGTAGTGCTAGGTGTGTGTAGACACTCTGACTGTAGTGCTAGGTATGTGTAGACACTCTGACTGTAGTGCTAGGTGTGTGTAGACACTCTGACTGTAGTGCTAGGTGTGTGTAGACACTCTGACTGTAGTGCTAGGTGTGTGTAGACACTCTGACTGTAGTACTAGGTGTGTGTAGACACTCTGACTGTAGTGCTAGATGTGTTTATTCAATGTGGTTATATCACTAGATGTGGTTAGTCACTGTGGCTGTAGTGCTACATGTGTGTAAATGAGGCTGTAATGCTACGTGTAGTTAGTCATTCTTACTGTAGTGCCTGATGTAGTTAATCACGGTTACTGTAGTGCTTGACGTGGGTAGTCATTGTGGATGTAGTGCTTGATGTAGTTAGTCACTGTTACTGTAGTGCTTGATGTAGTTAGTCACTGTGGCTGTAGTGCTTGATGTAGGTAGTCACTGTGGCTGTAGTGCTTGAAGTAGGTAGTCATTGTTACTGTAGTGCATGTAGTTAATCACTGTTAGTGTAGTGTTTGATGTTGATAGTCACTGTTACTGTAGTGCTTGGTGTGGTTAGTCACTGTGGCTGCAGTGCTTGATGTGGGTAGTCACTGTGGTTGTAGTGGTATACGTTGGTAGTCACTGTGGCTGCAGTGCTAGATATTGGAATCGCTTTGGCTCTAATGATGTGTATGATTAGTCTCTGTGGCTGTAGGAATAGATGTTGTTAGTCACTGTAGCTTTAGCTTTAGATGTGAGAATCACTGTGGCTTTAGTGTTAGATGTGGTTAGTCACTGTGGCTGTCTTCCTAGATGTAGTTAATCACTGTGGCTGCAGTGTTAGATATGATTTGTTGCTGTGGCTGTAGTTCTAGGTGTGGGTCCAGTTGCAATATTATTGTGCTAGATGTGGGTGCAATTGTGATATTAGTGATAGATGTTGGCATGATTGTGATATTAGTGATAGATATGGGTGCAACTGAGATATTAGTGATAGAAGTGGATGTAGATGTGGTAGTAGGTGTAGGTATGATATTTATCAAATATGTGGGTTTGACAGTGATGGTAGATGTGGGTATGCTTGTGATGGTAGATGTAGGTGTGATAGTGATGGTAGATATGGGTGTGATAGTGATTGTAGATTTGGGTATGATAGTGATGGTAGATGTGGGTGTGATAGTGATTGTAGATTTGGGTATGATAGTGATGGTAGATGTGGGTGTGATATTAATTGTATGTGTGATTTTGATAGTGATGGTAATGTGGGTGTGATAGTGATGGTAGATGTGGGTGTGATAGTGATGGTAGATGTGGGTGTTTTAGTGATGGTGGATGTGGGTGTGATAATTGTCGTAGGTGTGTACATGACGGTAACTGACTAAAAGAAACAAATAAATAAAAGAATTGTTCCTAGACAGGAGGACACATCTTCACAAGAACTTTGACAATGACAGCCATCAATAAAATTATAGCCAAACTTTCCAACAGGACCAGCATCTTGACTTCATCAGCAAACTGTCAAATATTGACTGACTAACATAAGATAATCATTTTCAATCAAATTCAACATTCTCACATGAAAAGCACTCGAGAACAAAAGTTGTAAATTGAAAACATCATTTTTCTTCATTAACTGTAAATAACCCTAGAAAAAAATAATTTGTCTTCATTAACTTTAAACAACCCTAGAAAAAAAACTGTCTTCATTAAGTGTAAACAACTTTGAAATTTGCCAAATATTTTTATTCATGAATTTAACTGTAAAAATTTCTCCCACATATGTTGATTTCAAGCTTAAAAAAAATTTCACAAAAGTCAGCACAAACAAAAACTTGAAGACTTTAATCTTGACAGGAAATTGTGCAAACTGTCACTTGTTAAGTGCTAAATGAGTGATATATATAATGGCCATGTTATTTCTTACATACCTCTTTATCTCACTTATATTTTTGGTCATAGAACTATGTTATAACACCTTCCTTACTTGAAAAATATGAGTGGTATCATTACAAACACAGAACTTAATATTTAAATTTATGGTAAGATTTACCTGAAAATTCTGAGCGGTGTCTAAGGGAACATAGAACTAAACAATGTATGGCAAGATTTACCTGGAAGATTTGAGCAGCATCATTACTACCACAGAACTTAACAATTTACCTGGAAGCTAGGTGTGTGTAGACACTCTGACTGTAGTACTAGGTGTGTGTAGACACTCTGACTGTAGTGCTAGATGTGTTTATTCAATGTGGTTATATCACTAGATGTGGTTAGTCACTGTGGCTGTAGTGCTACATGTGTGTAAATGAGGCTGTAATGCTACGTGTAGTTAGTCATTCTTACTGTAGTGCCTGATGTAGTTAATCACGGTTACTGTAGTGCTTGACGTGGGTAGTCATTGTGGATGTAGTGCTTGATGTAGTTAGTCACTGTTACTGTAGTGCTTGATGTAGTTAGTCACTGTGGCTGTAGTGCTTGATGTAGGTAGTCACTGTGGCTGTAGTGCTTGAAGTAGGTAGTCATTGTTACTGTAGTGCATGATGTAGTTAATCACTGTTAGTGTAGTGTTTGATGTTGATAGTCACTGTTACTGTAGTGCTTGGTGTGGTTAGTCACTGTGGCTGCAGTGCTTGATGTGGGTAGTCACTGTGGTTGTAGTGGTATACGTTGGTAGTCACTGTGGCTGCAGTGCTAGATATGTGGAATCGCTTTGGCTCTAATGATGTGTATGATTAGTCTCTGTGGCTGTAGGAATAGATGTTGTTAGTCACTGTAGCTTTAGCTTTAGATGTGAGAATCACTGTGGCTTTAGTGTTAGATGTGGTTAGTCACTGTGGCTGTCTTCCTAGATGTAGTTAATCACTGTGGCTGCAGTGTTAGATATGATTTGTTGCTGTGGCTGTAGTTCTAGGTGTGGGTCCAGTTGCAATATTATTGTGCTAGATGTGGGTGCAATTGTGATATTAGTGATAGATGTTGGCATGATTGTGATATTAGTGATAGATATGGGTGCAACTGAGATATTAGTGATAGAAGTGGATGTAGATGTGGTAGTAGGTGTAGGTATGATATTTATCAAATATGTGGGTTTGACAGTGATGGTAGATGTGGGTATGCTTGTGATGGTAGATGTAGGTGTGATAGTGATGGTAGATATGGGTGTGATAGTGATTGTAGATTTGGGTATGATAGTGATGGTAGATGTGGGTGTGATAGTGATTGTAGATTTGGGTATGATAGTGATGGTAGATGTGGGTGTGATATTAATTGTATGTGTGATTTTGATAGTGATGGTAATGTGGGTGTGATAGTGATGGTAGATGTGGGTGTGATAGTGATGGTAGATGTGGGTGTTTTAGTGATGGTGGATGTGGGTGTGATAATTGTCGTAGGTGTGTACATGACGGTAACTGACTAAAAGAAACAAATAAATAAAAGAATTGTTCCTAGACAGGAGGACACATCTTCACAAGAACTTTGACAATGACAGCCATCAATAAAATTATAGCCAAACTTTCCAACAGGACCAGCATCTTGACTTCATCAGCAAACTGTCAAATATTGACTGACTAACATAAGATAATCATTTTCAATCAATTCAACATTCTCACATGAAAAGCACTCGAGAACAAAAGTTGTAAATTGAAAACATCATTTTTCTTCATTAACTGTAAATAACCCTAGAAAAAAATAATTTGTCTTCATTAACTTTAAACAACCCTAGAAAAAAAACTGTCTTCATTAAGTGTAAACAACTTTGAAATTTGCCAATATTTTTATTCATGAATTTAACTGTAAAAATTTCTCCCACATATGTTGATTTCAAGCTTAAAAAAAATTTCACAAAAGTCAGCACAAACAAAAACTTGAAGACTTTAATCTTGACAGGAAATTGTGCAAACTGTCACTTGTTAAGTGCTAAATGAGTGATATATATAATGGCCATGTTATTTCTTACATACCTCTTTATCTCACTTATATTTTTGGTCATAGAACTATGTTATAACACCTTCCTTACTTGAAAAATATGAGTGGTATCATTACAAACACAGAACTTAATATTTAAATTTATGGTAAGATTTACCTGAAAATTCTGAGCGGTGTCTAAGGGAACATAGAACTAAACAATGTATGGCAAGATTTACCTGGAAGATTTGAGCAGCATCATTACTACCACAGAACTTAACAATTTACCTGGAAGATTTGAGCAGCATCATTACTACCACAGAACTTAACAATTTACCTGGAAGATTTGAGCAGCATCATTACTACCACAGAACTTAACAATTTACCTGGAAGATTTCAGCAGCATCATTAAGATCATAGAAATTAACAATTTACCTGGAAGATTTCAGCAGCATCATTAAGATCATAGAACTTAACAATTTACCTGGAAGATTTGAGCAGCGTCGTTACCACCATAGAACTTAACAATTTACCTGGAAGATTTGAGCAGCGTCGTTACCACCATAGGACCATGGGAATGGCCACAAGATCACCCTCTTTCTCCTGCAGTTGATACAATCAGTTGGTCCGAGCAGAATGGGGCTGATGCTGTCGCTGACTGAATCGATGGTGTCATAAGCTTTCAGTTCATTGTAAACCTGACGAACAGCAAAATGTTGATATGGCAGCTGATTTTTCTCAAGATTTTTGTCATAAATATGGTATCATCTGTCTTTTGTTTTTGTGCAATATCTGAAAATTACATGTGTGCTAAAGACTGGATATCGCAGCTAAACACTTTGTGTTACTTTTAAAACTTATATGTATGTATATATATATATATAATTTTTTGCATTTTTATAAAATGTGTACCTTATTTAAAACTGTTGTTGTTATACCAGATAACTTGTGTACTAGCTGTAAAACTGTTGTTGTTATATCAGATATAAAACTGTTATGTACTAGCTATTAAACTTTTGTGTACTAGCTGTAAAACTGTTGTGTATCAGATGTAAAACTGTTGTTGTTATATCAGATATAAAACTGTTGTGTATTAGCTGTAAAACTGTTGTGTACTAGATGTATAACTTTTGTGTACCAGATGTAAAACTGTTGTGTACTAGCTGTAAACTGATGTGTAATAGCTTTAAAACCTAAAAAAACGTTCTTGAAATCACCAATTCGCTAATTAAGATAATAAAT
Source organism: Achatina immaculata (assembly GCA_009760885.1). Lineage (NCBI taxonomy): Eukaryota > Metazoa > Mollusca > Gastropoda > Stylommatophora > Achatinidae > Lissachatina > Lissachatina immaculata. The sequence goes on from CM019700.1 coordinate 12,187,204, forward strand.
TAATTTATGAAATTTCTGACAAGTCTATGAAGTTTTTGGGCATCAAAATATCTATTGGCACAGAGAAGCTTTTCACCTCTGTATTTTACAAGCCACCAACAGCAACACATATTTTCTTTACACCTTCTCTCATTTTGAAGCTTGTAAGAATTCCATTCCATACTCTCAACTCCTCCGTCTTCACTGCCTATAGTCAGGATAACTTGGACTTTATACATCAGTACAACAAATTATTAGAATTTTTCCGTCATCGCCACTACCCAGAAAATGTCCTTCGTGAAGCCTTCAACGGTATACAACTAGTGAGCCACAAAGAAGCACTCAGAAAAAAAAGCCTGTTACCCCATCTGGTAGAGTTAAGTTAGTACTGCCTTTCCACCCACATGGTCAGATGGTTAAGAAAATTCTTTATCGTCATCTACCACTAATCCAACTCGACCCCGACACTCGCGACATTTTCTCTGATCCACCCCTGTTGGCATACAAAACATGAGCCAAACCTTAAGGACATCCTCCTCCACAGTCACTTGAAGCAGAGCCTTACATATGTTGGCACCAGAAAATGTAACCGCCCTCGCTGCGTTACCTGCCCTGTAGTCTGGGAAACGAAATCAACTTTCCAAAAACTATCGTCACTCTCCAAGAGAGATTCATGTACGTGTCCTGCAGTGTGATATGTCACTGTATGTAAAGATGCAGGATAACTTATACTTAAACTGGCCTCAGATTAGGGGACCACATGCAGAAACATCTGTACGATATCTCCCAGTATGCTTCGAAACCAGTTCCAAATCATTTTCAATGGCCCCAACCACAGAGGCAAATCTGACTTTCTGGTCATCAAACAATGTCATGCAGATGACACAAACCGCCCAGCGCTTAAGAACTGCTACATTCAGGATTATGGGATGCTGGAACCACCATAGAACTTAACAATTTACCTGGAAGATTTGAGCAGCGTCGTTACCACCATAGGACCATGGGAATGGCCACAAGATCACCCTCTTTCTCCTGCAGTTGATACAATCAGTTGGTCCGAGCAGAATGGGCTGATGCTGTCGCTGACTGAATCGATGGTGTCATAAGCTTTCAGTTCATTGTAAACCTGACGAACAGCAAAATGTTGATATGGCAGCTGATTTTTCTCAAGATTTTTGTCATAAATATGGTATCATCTGTCTTTTGTTTTTGTGCAATATCTGAAAATTACATGTGTGCTAAAGACTGGATATCGCAGCTAAACACTTTGTGTTACTTTTAAAACTTATATGTATGTATATATATATATATAATTTTTTGCATTTTTATAAAATGTGTACCTTATTTAAAACTGTTGTTGTTATACCAGATAACTTGTGTACTAGCTGTAAAACTGTTGTTGTTATATCAGATATAAAACTGTTATGTACTAGCTATTAAACTTTTGTGTACTAGCTGTAAAACTGTTGTGTATCAGATGTAAAACTGTTGTTGTTATATCAGATATAAAACTGTTGTGTATTAGCTGTAAAACTGTTGTGTACTAGATGTATAACTTTTGTGTACCAGATGTAAAACTGTTGTGTACTAGCTGTAAACTGATGTGTAATAGCTTTAAAACCTAAAAAAACGTTCTTGAAATCACCAATTCGCTAATTAAGATAATAAATTAATTTATGAAATTTCTGACAAGTCTATGAAGTTTTTGGGCATCAAAATATCTATTGGCACAGAGAAGCTTTTCACCTCTGTATTTTACAAGCCACCAACAGCAACACATATTTTCTTTACACCTTCTCTCATTTTGAAGCTTGTAAGAATTCCATTCCATACTCTCAACTCCTCCGTCTTCACTGCCTATAGTCAGGATAACTTGGACTTTATACATCAGTACAACAAATTATTAGAATTTTTCCGTCATCGCCACTACCCAGAAAATGTCCTTCGTGAAGCCTTCAACGGTATACAACTAGTGAGCCACAAAGAAGCACTCAGAAAAAAAAGCCTGTTACCCCATCTGGTAGAGTTAGTTAGTACTGCCTTTCCACCCACATGGTCAGATGGTTAAGAAAATTCTTTATCGTCATCTACCACTAATCCAACTCGACCCCGACACTCGCGACATTTTCTCTGATCCACCCCTGTTGGCATACAAAACATGAGCCAAACCTTAAGGACATCCTCCTCCACAGTCACTTGAAGCAGAGCCTTACATATGTTGGCACCAGAAAATGTAACCGCCCTCGCTGCGTTACCTGCCCTGTAGTCTGGGAAACGAAATCAACTTTCCAAAAACTATCGTCACTCTCCAAGAGAGATTCATGTACGTGTCCTGCAGTGTGATATGTCACTGTATGTAAAAGATGCAGGATAACTTATACTTAAACTGGCCTCAGATTAGGGGACCACATGCAGAAACATCTGTACGATATCTCCCAGTATGCTTCGAAACCAGTTCCAAATCATTTCAATGGCCCCAACCACAGAGGCAAATCTGACTTTCTGGTCATCAAACAATGTCATGCAGATGACACAAACCGCCCAGCGCTTAAGAACTGCTACATTCAGGATTATGGGATGCTGGAACCACATGGGTTAAACTCGTTATTCAGCTACACCTAACATTCTCCTCTTTCACAATTATAATCCCTCTCTACTAAGCTCCACTCCCTTCTCACTTGTTACACATAGTTCAGAATCTCCTCACAGCATCACATTACAACCCTCTACCCTAACTATAATTGTCTTTTTCACCTTCTCCCAGCTAAATTACCATTGTATCACTTTCTCTCCCCTCCAAGGTTTCCCCACCCACCACCCCCAGTTACGACCCACCTATCACACATCCCAAGTCTCCATTTAAATACTCTCTACACTCCACCATGCGCATTTCTGACACACAGCGTTGGACAAGTACATCTTCTTTCAAGTTATGGCTAAGTGCTCTAGTCATTGTATTTGATTTTTAATACAGCACTCGTGTGAATTTATACTTTATCCCCTCTCTCTGTTTCTTTGTCCTGAGTGTTTTTGAATGATTAAGGCTCACGCCAAAATGTCACAACTGTGTACTTGTTTAAGTAATAAAGCTCCTCCTACTTTTTTCCTAGTTTTTTCTTTTATTAAACTGTTGTGTACTAGATGTAAAACTGTTGTGTACTAGATATAAAACTGTTGTGTACTAGATATAAAACTGTTGTGTACTAGATATAAAACTGTTGTGTACTGGATCTAAAACTGTTGTGTATCAGATATAAAACTGTTGTGTACCAGATATAAAACTGTTGTGTATCAGATATAAAACTGTTGTGTACTAGATATAAAACTGTTGTGTACTAGATATAAAACTGTTGTGTACTAGATATAAAACAGTTGTGTACCGGATATAAAACTGTTGTGTATTGGATATAAAACTGTTGTGTACCAGATATAAAACTGTTGTGTATCAGATATAAAACTGTTGTGTACCGGATATAAAACTGTTGTGTACTAGATATAAAACTGTTGTGTACCAGATATAAAACTGCTATGTACCAGATATAAAACTGTTGTGTACCAGATATAAAACTGCTATGTACCAGATATAAAACTGTTGTGTACCAGATATAAAACTGTTATTTATCAGATATAAAACTGTTATGTACCAGATATAAAACTGTTATGTACCAGATGTAAAACTTCTGTGTAATAACTAAAGAAATGAAAACTGAAAAAAAAAACCTTTGTCTGGTATTTGTTTAGTTGTATATCAATATTTACTCCTCAGTGACTTCTCAAAACTTGTCTTCTTCACTGATTTCTCAAAACTGAACATATCATTTTCTCTCTCCCCCCCCCTCTCTCTCTCTCTCTTTCTCTCTCTCTGACTAATGAAAAAAATTTCACCTTTCTCCCACGCTCCCTATCTCTCTCTTCTCTCCCTCCCTCCAGCTGATATCAAAACGTTACTTGCCTCTCTGAAGGATATCAACATCTCTTTCTCAGGGACATCAACATCTCTCCCTCCTCTTTCTCACCTCTTTCTTTTCTCCCACTCTCCAGCTGATATCAAAACTTTACTTGTCTCTCTAAGATATATCAAGATCTCTCTCCTCTCTCTCACCTCTCTCTCCTCTCTTTAACACTTCAGCTGATATCAAAACTTTACTTGTCTCTCTCAGAGATATAAACATCTCTCTCTCTCCTCTCTCTCCGGCTGATATTAAAGCTTTACTTGTCTTTCTCAGGGATATCAACATCTCTCTCCCTCTCTCACCTCTCTCTCCTCTCTCTCTCTCCAACTGATATCAAAACTTTACTTTTCTTTCTCAGGGATATCAACATCTCTTTTTCAGGGATATCAACATCTTTCTCCACTCTCTCACATCTCTCCTCTCTCCTTATCTTCAGCTTATATCAAAATTTTATTTTCTCTTTCAGGGATATCAACATCTCTCTCTCTTCTCTCTCTCACCTCTCTCTCCTCTCTCCCACTCTTAAGCTGATATCAAAACTTTACATGTCTCTCTCAGAGATATCAAAATCTATATCTCCTCTGTCTCCAGCCGATATCAAAGCTTTACTTGTCTTTCTCAGGGATATCAACATCACTCTCCCTATCTCCAGCTGATATCAAAACTTTACATGTCTCTCTCAGGGATATCAACATCTCTCTATTCTCTCTCTCACCTCTCTCTCCTCTCTCCCACTCTCCAACTGATATCAAAACTTTACATATCTCTCTCAGAGATATCAAAATATATATCTCCTCTCTCTCCAGCCGATATCAAAGCTTTACTTGTCTCTCTCAGGGATATCAACATCACTCTCCCTTCTCTCCAGCTGATATCAAAACTTTACTTCTTTCTAAGGGATGTCATCATCTCTCTCTCCCTCTCTCCAGCTGATATCAAAACTTTACTTGTCTTTCTCAGGGATATCAACACCTCTCTCCTCTGTCTCTCTCATCTCTCTCCTCTGTCCCGGTCTCCAGCTGATGTCAAAACTTTACTTGTCTCTCTCGGGGATATCAACATCTCTCCTTTCTCTCTCTCACCTTTCTCTCCTTTCTCCCACTCTCCAGCTGATATCAAAACTTTACATGTCTCTCTCAGAGATATCAAAATATATCTCTCCTCTCTCTTCAGCTGATATCAAAACTTTACTTGTCTTTCTCAGGGATATCAACATCTCTTTCTCATTGATATCAACATATCTCTCTCCTCTCTCCCTCTTTCCAGCTGATATCAAAACTTTTGTTTTCTTTCTCAATGATATCAAGGTCTTTTTGTCAGGGATATCAACATCTCTTTCCTCCTTCATTTCTCCCTCCTATCTCCCTCTCTCCAGCTGATATCAAAATTTTACTTGTCTCTCTCAGGGATATCAAAATCTCTCTCCTCTCTCTCTCTCATCTCTTTTCTCTGTCCCGCTCTCCAGCTGATATCAATACTTTACTTGTCTCTTTCAGGGATATCAACATCTCTCTCTTCTCTCTCTCCTCTCTCCTCTCTCCCACTCTCCAGCTGATATCAAAACTTTACTTGTCTCTCTCAGAGATATAAACATCTCTCTCCTCTCTCTCACCTCTCTCTCCTCTCTTTAACACTTCAGCTGATATCAAAACTTTACTTGTCTCTCTCAGGGATATAAACATCTCTCTCTCCTCTCTCTCCGGCTGATATTAAAGCTTTACATGTCTTTCTCAGGAATATCAACAACTCTCTCTCCCTCTCTCACCTCTCTCTCTCTCCTCTCTCTCTCTCTCTCTCCAACTGATATCAAATCTTTACTTTTCTTTCTCATGGATATCAACATCTCTTTCTCAGGGACATCAACATCTCTCTCACCCTCTCTCCAGCTGATACCAAAATTTTACTTGTCTTTCTCAGGGATATCAACATCTCTCTCTCTCTCATCTCTCCCTCCTCTCTCCAGATGATATTAAAACATTACTTTACTTTCTCAGGGATATCAACATCACTTTCTCAGGGATATCAATATCTCTCTCCTCTCTCCCTCTCTCCAGCTGATATCAAATCTTTATTTTCTTTCTCAGGGATATCAACATCTCCTTCTCAGTGATATCAACATCTCTCTCCTCTCTCACCTCTCTCTCCTATCTCCCTCTCTCTAGCTGATATCAAAACTTTACCTCTTTCTCAGGAATATCAACATCTCTCTCTCCCTCTCTCCAGCTGATTTCAAACCTTTACTTCTTTCTCTCTCAAGGATGTCAGCATCTCTCTTCTCTCTCTCACCTCTCTCTCCTCTCTCTCACTCTCCAGCTGATATCAAAACTTTACATGTCTCTCTCAGAGATATCATAATCTCTCTCTCCTATCTCTTCAGCTGATATCAAAGCTTTACTTGTCTTTCTCAGGGATATCAACATGTCTCTCCCCCTCTCTCCAGCTGATATCAAAACTTTACTTGTCTTTCTCAGGGATATTAACATCTCTCTCATCTCTCTCTCCTATCTTCCTCTCTCCAGCTGATATCAAAAATTTACTTTTCTTTCTCAGGGATATCAACATCTCTTTCTCAGGGACATCAACATCTCTCTCTCTCTCTCGTCTCTCCCTCTCTCCAGCTGATATCAAAACTTTAGTTTTCTTTCTCAGGAATATCAATATCTTTCTATCAGGGATATCAGTATATCTTTCCTCTCTCACCTCTATCTCCTATCTCTCTCTCTCCAGATGATATCAAAACTTTACTTCTTTCAAGGTATATCAACATTTCTCTCTCCTCTCTCTAGCTGATATCAAAACTTTACTTGTCTCTCCCAGGGATATCAAAATCCCTCTCTCCTCTCTCTCCCTCATCTCTCTCCTCTGTCCCTCTCTCCAGCTGATATCAAAACTTTACTTGTCTCTCTCAAGGATATTAAAGTCTCTCTTTTCTCTCTCTCACCTTACTCTCCTCTCTCCCACTCTCCAGCTGATATTAAAACTTTACATGTCTATCTCAGAGATATCAAAATATATCTCTCCTCTCTCCAGCCGATATCAAAACTTTACTTGTCTTTCTCAGGGATATTAACATCTCTCTCATCTCTCTCCTATCTTCCTCTCTCCAGCTGATATCAAAAATTTACTTTTCTTTCTCAGGGATATCAACATCTCTTTCTCAGGGACATCAACATCTCTCTCTCTCTCTCGTCTCTCCCTCTCTCCAGCTGATATCAAAACTTTAGTTTTCTTTCTCAGGAATATCAATATCTTTCTATCAGGGATATCAGTATATCTTTCCTCTCTCACCTCTATCTCCTATCTCTCTCTCTCCAGATGATATCAAAACTTTACTTCTTTCAAGGTATATCAACATTTCTCTCTCCCTCTCTCTAGCTGATATCAAAACTTTACTTGTCTCTCCCAGGGATATCAAAATCCCTCTCTCCTCTCTCTCCCTCATCTCTCTCCTCTGTCCCTCTCTCCAGCTGATATCAAAACTTTACTTGTCTCTCTCAAGGATATTAAAGTCTCTCTTTTCTCTCTCTCACCTTACTCTCCTCTCTCCCACTCTCCAGCTGATATTAAAACTTTACATGTCTATCTCAGAGATATCAAAATCTATATCTTCTCTCTCTCCAGCCGATATCAAAGATTTACTTCTCTTTCGCAGGGATATCAACATCACTCTCCCCTCTCTCCAGCTGATGTCAAAACTTTACTTTTCTTCCTTAGGGTATCAACATCTCTATCTCAGGGATATCATAATCTCTCTTTCCTCTCTCCCTCTCTCCAGCTCATATAAAACTTTAGTTTTCTTCCTCAGTGATATCAAGATCTTTTTCTCAGGGATATCAACATCTCTTTCCTCTCTCACCTGTAACTCCTATCTCCCTCTCTCCAGCCGATATCAAAACTTTACTTCTTTCTAAGGGATATCAACATCTCTCTCTCTCTCTCTCCGGCTGATATCAAAACTTTACATGTCTCTCTCAGAGATATAAAAATCTATCTCTCCTCTCTCATCAGCTGATATCAAAGCTTTACGTGTCTCATTCTCAGGGATATCAACATGTCTCTCCCCCTCTCTCCAGCTGATATCAAAACTTTACTTTTCTTTCTCAGGGATATCAAAATCCCTCTCTCCTCTCTCTCCCTCATCTCTCTCCTCTGTCCCTCTCTCCAGCTGATATCAAAACTTTACTTGTCTCTCTCAAGGATATTAAAGTCTCTCTTTTCTCTCTCTCACCTTACTCTCCTCTCTCCCACTCTCCAGCTGATATTAAAACTTTACATGTCTATCTCAGAGATATCAAAATCTATATCTTCTCTCTCTCCAGCCGATATCAAAGATTTACTTCTCTTTCGCAGGGATATCAACATCACTCTCCCTCTCTCCAGCTGATGTCAAAACTTTACTTTTCTTCCTTAGGGTATCAACATCTCTATCTCAGGGATATCATAATCTCTCTTTCCTCTCTCCCTCTCTCCAGCTCATATAAAACTTTAGTTTTCTTCCTCAGTGATATCAAGATCTTTTTCTCAGGGATATCAACATCTCTTTCCTCTCTCACCTGTAACTCCTATCTCCCTCTCTCCAGCCGATATCAAAACTTTACTTCTTTCTAAGGGATATCAACATCTCTCTCTCTCTCTCTCTCCGGCTGATATCAAAACTTTACATGTCTCTCTCAGAGATATAAAAATCTATCTCTCCTCTCTCATCAGCTGATATCAAAGCTTTACGTGTCTCATTCTCAGGGATATCAACATGTCTCTCCCCCTCTCTCCAGCTGATATCAAAACTTTACTTTTCTTTCTCAGGGATATCAACATCTCTCTCACCTCTCTCTCCTCTCTCACTCACTCCAGCTGATATCAAAACCTTACTTTTCTTTCTCAGGGATATCAACATCTCTTTCTCAGGGATATCACCATCTCTCTCTCCTCTCTCCCTCTCTCCAGCTGATATCAAAACTTTAGTTTTATTTCTCAATGATATAAAGATCTTTTTGTCAGGGATATCAACATCTCTTTCCTCTCTCACCTCTCCCTCCTGTCTCCCTCTCTCCAGCTGATATCAAAACTTTAGTTGTCTCTCTCAGGGATATCAACATCTCTCTCCTCTCTCTCTCATCTCTCTTCTCTGTCCCGCTCTCCAGCTGATATCAATACTTTACTTGTCTCTCTAAGGGATATCAACATCTCTCTCTTCTCTCTCTCTCCTCTTTCCTCTCTCCCTCCCTCCAGCTGATATCAAAACTTTACATGTCTCTATCAGAGATATCAAAATCTATATTTCCTCTCTCTCCAGCCGATATCAAAGCTTTATTTGTCTTTCTCAGGGATATCAACATCACTCTCCCCTCTCTCCAGCTGATATCAAAACTTTACTTGTCTTTCTCAGGGATATCAACAATTCTCTCATCTCTCTCTCCTCTCTCACTCTCTGCAGCTGATATCAAAACTTTACTTTTGTTTCTTAGTCATATCAACATCTCTTTCTCAGGGATATCATCATCTCTCTCTCCTCTCTCCCTATCTCCAGCTGATATCAAACTTTAGTTTTTTTTCTCAGGGATATCAACATCTCTTTCCTCTCTCACCTCTCCCTCCTATCTCCCTCTCTTCAGGTGATAACAAAACTTTATTTCTTTCTAAGGGACATCAACATCTCTCTCTCTCTCTCTCTCTCTTTAGCTGATATCAAAACTTTACTTGTCTATCTCAGGGATATCAACATCTCTCTCCTCTCTCTCTCTTCTCTCTCCTCTGTCCCAGTCTCCAGCTGATGTCAAAACTTTACATGTCTCTCTCAGAGATATCAAAATCTGTCTCTGCTCTCTCTTCAGCTGTTATCAAAGCTTTACGTGTCTCATTCTCAGGGATATCAATATCTTTCTCCCCCTCTCTCCAGCTGATAAGAAATCTTTACTTGTCTTTCTCAGGGATATCAACATCTCTCTAACCTCTCTCTCCTCTCTCCCTCTCTCCAGCTGATATCAAAACTTGAGTTTTCTTTCTCAATGATATCAAGATCTTTTTGTCAGGGATATCAACATCTCTTTCATCTCTCACCTCTCCCTTCTATCTCCGTCTCTCCAGCTGATATCAAAACTTTACTTATTTCTAAGGGATATCAACATCTCTCTTTCCCTCTCTCCAGCTGATATCAAAACTTTAGTTATCTCTCTCAGGGATATCAACATCTCTCTCCTCTCTCTCATCTCTCTTCTCTGTCCCGTTCTCCAGCTGATATCAAAACTTTACTTGGCTCTCTCAGTGATATCAACATCTCTCTCTTCTCTCTCTCACCTCTCTCTCCTCTCTCCCACTCTCCAGCTGATATCAAAACTTTACATGTCTCTCTCAGAGATATCAAAATCTCTCTCCTCTCTCTCCAGCTGATATCAAAGTTTTACTTGTCTTTCTCAGGGTTATCGGCATCTCTCTCCCCCTCTCTCCTGCTTATATCAAAACTTTACTTGTCTTTCTCAGGTGTATCAACATCTCTCTCACCTCTCTCTCCTATCTCCCTCTCTACAGCTGATATCAAAACTTTACTTTTCTTTCTAAGGGATATCAACATCTCTCTCTCTCTCTCTCCAGCTGATATCAAGACTTTACTTGTCTCTCTCAGGGCTATCAACATCTCTCTCTCCTCTCTCTCTCTCTCATCTCTCTCCTCTGTCCCGCTCTCCAGCTGATATCAAAAATTTACTTGTCTCTCTCAGGGATATCAACATCTCTCTCTTCTTTCTCTCACCTCTCTCTCCTCCCTCCCTCTCTCCAGCTGATATAAAAACTTCACTTGTCTCTCTCTGATATATCAACATCTCTCTCCCCATCTCATCTCTCTCTCCTCTCTCCCACCTCCGACTGATATCAAAACTTTACATGTCTTTCACATGGATATCAACATCTCTCTCTTCTCTCTCTCCTCTCTCTTATCTCTCTCTGCTCTTTTCCATTCTCCAGCTGATATCAAATCTTTACATGTCTTTCTCAGGGATATCAACATCTCTCTACTCTGTCTCACCTCTCACTCCTCTCTTCCACTCTCTAGCTGATATCAAAACGTTACATGTCTCTCTCAGGGATATCAACATCTCTCTCTTCTCTCTCTCCTCTGTCTCACCTCTCTCTCCTCTCTCCCACTCTCCAGCTGATATCAAAACGTTACTTGTCTTTCTCAAGGATATCAACATCTCTCTCACCTCTCTCTCCTCTCTGCCACTTCCCAGCTGATATCAAAACTTTACTTGTCTCTCTCAGGGATATCAACATCTCTCTCACCTCTCTCCAGCTGATATGAAAACTTTATTTTTCTTTCTCAGGGATATCAACATCTCTTTCACAGGGATATCAACATCTCTCTCTCCTCTCTCCCTCTCTCCAGCTGAGATCCAATCTTGAGTTTTCTTTCTCAGGGATATCAATATCTTTTTGTCAGGTATATCAACATCTCTTTCCTCTCTCACCTCTCTCTCCTATCTCCCTCTCTTCAGCTGATATCAAAACTTTACGTCTTTCTAAGGGATATCAACATCTCTCTCTCCCTCTCTCCAGCTGATATCAAAACTTTACTTGTCTCTCTCAGGGATATCACCATCTCTCTCTTCTTTCTATCACCTCTCTCTCCTCTCTCCCACTCTCCCACTCTCCAGCTGATATCAAAACTTTACATGTCTCTCTCAGAGATATCAAAATCTCTCTCTCCTCTCTCTCCAGCTGATATCAAAACTTTACTTGTCTTTCTCAGGGATATCAACATCTCTCTCTCCCTCTCTCCCTGCAGCCTTGAGTCATGCCTATATGCTATCTCTGCATAATTCACATGGCATTGTACCTTACAGACACCACATGCTTTAAACTGATGGCAATATCATCGTAATCCACCACAAACTGAAACCTTCAACCCGCAACGTCGAAAAAGAATTATTACTCAGCAGGACATAGTGACTGATATCTTTGTTCTTAAGCTTATTTAGAATTCTTTACGTTTTATTATTGCGTTTTATTTCTTGCTCTTTTTCTTTGGTATCTATTTTTCTAATTCTTTTCGTTGCAGTTTGTGAGTTGTATAACTATATACTTCATTACTCAACTTCTTAGTGAATTCACATATTTCAGCGTTTAATTATTCAGTAGTTAGACGTGTCTCTATTTCAGCTTCCAATTATTTCAGCTAGTGAGTTGTGTACCAGTTGAAAGTTTAATATCCAGAGTGTGTCTCTGTGTAGTATTTAAAAGTTTATTTTCTTCATTATTAAGTATCATAATAGGAATTACTTTCAAACTAGTAACAGGAGACAGGAAAATAAAATGACCCCACCTGTCGAAAAATGATTACATAAAGAAGGACTTCGATTAGGCCACCTGAATGTATATCGCCTATTAGGTAAAATTCCTTAATTAGCATTCATATTAAATCAAAATTTCCACATTTTTGGCTTCTCTGAAAGCCGTTTAAATAGGAACATAACCGATGAAAATATTAGAATTATTGGTTTTAACCTGACTCGGCGTGACCCAACCAGGAAACTAGAAACAGGTCTAGTAATGTATGTCTCCACAACTATTCAGTTTAGTCGTAGAGAAGACCTCGAATCATCAGAGGTAGAGTGTATTTGGGCGGAAGTAGAATGCCAAACCAGAGTCCATTAGTTATTGGACTTTAGTACCGTAATCCAAATGCATCATCCCTGTGGTATGATCACTTCACGACAATGATTTATGAGGTTTCAACCTTTAGGTTCAAAGATATTATCATTCTTGGAGATTTCAACATAGATCTAACACAATCAAATCCAACTTGGAGCAATATTATATTATCCTATAATCTTTGCCAAATTGTCACCAAACCTACCAGAGTAACAGAAGTATCATCCACATTATTAGGTCATATATATGTAGCCCAGCCAGAAAACATCATTGAATGTAACATCCCTCATACTTCGTTAAGTGATCATTACCCAGTCTGCTGTATGTGGACAAGAAAGGGGTCTTCTTCTTCTTCTTCTTCTTCGTTCACTTCTACCACCAAAAACCGCACTGTGAACCTACTGAATTCACACATGTGGTCCTCGTTTGGTCCGGTGGTCCCCTGTGTGGTCCAAAATAGACCACATGAGTTCCACGAAGGACCACAAGGGGTTCAGAGTATCACAGTGCTTTAGCCTGTATTCTTGGTGGGTCTCGGAAGCGGGATTGCGTGACACCGTGGTTTTCATTGCACCAGTTTGGTCTAGGGTTGGACTTTCTCACCGGAAGACCTCGACGTGTTTGGAATATCAGTGCATCCCCGCTGGGTGAGAGGCGTCAGCCCACCCAGGACAGAGTTGGACTTTCTCACCGGAAAACCTCGACGTGTTATGAGATACCCGTGTATCACCGCCGGGTGAGAGGTGGTTGCCCATCCAGTCCAGGGTTGGACTTTCTCACCGGAAAACCTCAGCGTGATTAGGATACGCAGACATCCCCGCCGGGTGAGAGGTGGTTGCCTATCTAGACTTCCCTGGTCCAGTGTCTCCGACTTCAGCATTTTGCGGTCGTGGCCGCTACCCTTCCTAGTTGTGACCAGGATGGAGCTTTTGTCCAGGAGGACGAATCCTCGCCACTAGTGACTTCTACCCCTGGGTTGAGCCGGTTTAGGCATTTCCCAGTATGGGCATGTTTGGGACGGGACCGACCTCTAGGGCAGAGGTACTGTGACATTCATAGCCTTCAAGATTCACCCCTGGTATGAGCCGGTTTAGGCAAAATTCACCAGTATGGGTGTTTATCAGGCGTTACCGACCTCTAGAGCGGAGGTGGCATGACATGTCTAGCCATCGAGTTCCACCCCTGGTGTGTGCCGGTTTAGGCATATTTCACCAGTGTAGGTGTATTTCGGACGTAGGCGGCCTCTAGAGCAGAGGTGCCGTGGTATAGCTCTCGTAGCGATACTACTGGACATACCAGGTTAATCTTCTCTTTCCACCACCTTTTCCCATCGGCGCCGCACAGCAACCTTTATTTCCGCATTTACTTCCTTAACCGGGAGGAGCTTCACTCCACGCGCGGCATTTGAAAAGTCACGCCAGCAGTGACTTAACCTCTGGGACAAACCGGTTCATGCATTTCACACGATATGACTGCACTCAGGACGTGGCCGACCTCCAGACCAGAGGTGCCGTGATTTGACTGTTTGCTTCGCTTTATTCTTTCAACCACCTTTTCCGCAGTGATGCTGCGCGGCAACCTCATTTGCAAATTTCTTCATTGGCCGGGAAGAGCACCGCTCCACGCACGGCAGCTGAAGATTTCGCCAACAGCGGAAGAAAGGGGTATAAACTTCCTAAACACAATCACATCAGTATGAAATTTAGAAGCTTCAAAAAATTTAACCTAGAATTATTCCTTAATGATTTGCAAGAATCTTCACTTACACACGTGTACCAACTAATTGACCCCGATGAGGCAATAGAATATTGGCTAAAGATCTTCAGAGATATATTAGACAAACATGTCCCCATGAAAGAGGTGAGAGTAAAACACCAGACGAAGTCACCTTGGATAACACCTGAAATATTACAATCCATGAGAGAACGTGACCGGGCGCACAAAATCAAGGACTCAGAAACAAAATTCAATATTTAATAAGAAAAGAGAAAAAAAATTACTTCAGGAGTCTAATACAGAATAAATCAGACAGTAAATCAATTTGGAAAGCCATAAATATCCTATCAAATAAAAGAAAAGAATTTGATTCTCAAGCCATCAATCATGCATACACTAGCGCACATATCAGTACACATTTCAGAGAAGAAATCAACGTTCTTAAATCATCAATATCAGCTCCTGTATGCGACTTACATGAACTACAAACATTCCTGGACAGCAGATGTACTGATTTTAAACAGTTACACATTCCATTCTTAACAGTCAGTGAAGTTCACAGTTATCTCTTAACCTTAAAAAACAACAATACAGCTGGGCTTGATGATATTAGTAATAAGATCTTACGTTATGCTGCACCTGTCATTTCACATACACTAAAATATATTTACATCCACTGCATTGCAAAATGTTATTTCCCTGAGGCTTTTAAAACTGGTAAGGTGTATCCTCGCTTTAAATCTGGCTCATCCAACAATCTTACCAACTATAGACCAATATCCATATTATCGTCATTATCAAAACCACTCGGAAAACACATACACAAAATAACTCTACGACACATGCATGAGAACAATTTACTCATAGACAGTCAGTCAAGCTTTAGATCCAATAATTCCTACCACACAGCTCTTACCAAAATGACAGAAAACTGGTTAGTAAACATAAATGACGACAGACTATGTGGTGCCATCTTTGTCGACTTTAAAAAGGCATTTGATATGAATGACCACGATATTCTTGTAAGAAAAATAAAGACTTATAAATTGCACCCTAACCTAATAAAATTAATTGCATCGTTTCTTTCAGACAGACAACAGTTAGTATTCTTCAACAATTCTCTATCAAATTCTGCTAAAATTGACACTGGTGTTCCGCAAGGTTCTAATCTAGGCCCGTTGCTCTTTGCTATGTATATCAATGATCTTCCACTTCATCTTAAACACTCTTCTTGTGACCTTTTTGCCGATGATTGCACAGTCTACACCAGTGACTACGATTGTGTTCATCTAGAATCAACTCTTCAGGTCGAGTTATACAACTTAATTAGATGGAGCAACAATAATGGCATGATTATAAACACCGATAAAACAAAATCAATGCTCATAACAACAAGAAACGTAACAAAAACAACACTTTGGCTCTGTACAGAAACATCACAAACAGAAAACGTTAGCGAGCACAAAATACTAGGTCTTATTATTGACCAACATCTGACCTGGAACTCTCATGTGCAATGTCTAACAAAACTCATCGCACAAAACGTATACCAGTTAGCTAAAATTAAGCACTTCATCGATCAAGACACTAGGAAGACATACTACATAGCTCATATACAAACACATTTAGACTATTGCTCAACAGTTTGGGATGGTTGCTCAGTGTCAAATACAAAGAGGCTTTTCTCACTCCAAAAGCTAGCAGTAAAGCTTATTAGTGACAAAGATCAAGCACAAACAACTAACCAGGTTCCTCTTCAACAAAGCCAAGTTAGTACATCAAATTCTTTCACAGCATGCCCCGCCTTATCTATGGAACCTGTTTAAATTTTGCCCAATGTGCAGCCAACGCAAACATATGTCTTCCAAAACCTAGACTTGATCTTTACAAGAAAAGTTTTAGTTATTCTGCTGCTCATCTTTGGAATACCCTCCCATCCTGTATAAAAAATATAAATTATACTCCTTCCTACAACTACAAGCTTTCCCAATATCTATTTGATGTCGACTACATGCCTCCATGAATTATAAAGCTTAAAAGTTATCTTAAACTGCTCTTACAGACATCGAATACAATTAATTGTTTTCTGAATAGTCCCGAAAATTTTGTTTAGTAGATAGTCATTTATAACGTATGTAGTTACTTCTGTACTGAGTGAATGTTTAAGAGCGAAACGTAAATGTTATATTTTATTTTATGTCTCTCAGCTTCAGTGTTAGTTATGTTTGTTATATGAACAGCATATTTGTAGAATGTCTGGAATAGAGTGAAAGATGTATGATAAAGGGCAGAATGTCAGACGGGCCTGCGTGTCCAATTCTTAACTCTTTTGAAATAAAGATCAATCAATCAATCAATCTCTCCAGCTGATATCCAAACTTTACTTGTGTCTATCAGGGATATCAACATCTCTCTCTCCTCTCTGTTTCGCCTCTCTCTCCTCTCTCAGACTATCCTGCCGATATCAAAACTTTACTTTTCTTTCTCAGGGATATCAACTTTAACATTTCTATAAAAACTGTCCTCAAGTTCTAGAAACTGGACAAGGTGTCCAGTAAAATGCCTACTCAAGTTGAACTTACATCGTCGGCAGTGATGTCATTTCCTGACTTAAGAAGAAGGACGCTCTGGTCAATGGCCAGAAGGTGAGCAGTGGATGATGGGTCAGCTTTAACAGTGACTTTGACACTTTCACCAGGTTCAGCATCGCTTGTGTTCACGCTGATGGACACCTTTTTAAAAGAGAATAAAACTGATAGTTCAAAAAAGGTCAGAAGGAGGCAAAGATGACTGAACTCAAATCTAAGATCAACAGAAGAACAAAAACTGTTTGCTTAAATCAGGAAAGTGGTCACAGTATATTAAAAAAACACACAACAAAATATATTTTTCATTTGTTCCAAAGTACCTTCTTTATCATTTGGTTATGATTAGTGCTAAATTATTTGGTTATGATTAGTGCTAAATTATTTGTTTATGATTAGTGCTAAATTATTTGGTTATGATTAATGCTAAACTATTTGATTATGATTAGTGCTAAAGTATTTGGTTGTGATTAATGCTAAATTATTTGTTTATGATTAATGCTAAATCTGATGCATTTTTTCTTGTGTGTGTGTGTGTGTGGAGGTGTAGAAGGAATTTGCATCACATTTGAAAACAACAAAATTAACATAAAAACTAATATCTTTAGCAGACAATAAATGAAGGCAAACATTATGCTTAACTTTTAGCAGACAATAAAAAAAAGCAAAAAACACTATAACCGAACTTATAACACACAATAAAACAACAAGGATAAATTACCTAACTTAGAGAATTAAAAACCACAAACATTATACCTACATTTTAGCAGACAATAAAGCAACACAAACATTATGTCTAACTTCTATCAGGTAATAAAACAACACAGATATTATATTTAATTTCTATCAGATAGTAAAACAGTACAGACATTGTGTCTAACTTCTATCAGATAATAAAATAACACAGATAAATTACCTAACTCAGACAATAAAACAAACATAAACATTATGCTAAACTTCCAGCAGATAATAAAACAGTAAAGGCATCATGCCTAACTTCTGTCGGATAATAAAAAAAAATAAAGACATTATGCCAAATTTCTAACAGACTGTAAATCAAGACAAACATTATTCCTAAATTATAGATTATACAACAGCAAAGACAATATGCCTAACTTCTAGCAGACAATGTAATAAGGAAGAGATTATGCTTAACTTCTAGTAGACAATGTAATAAGGAAAAGATTATGCTTAACTTCTAACAGACAACACAATAAGGAATATATTATGCCTAATTTTCTATCAGACAGTACAATAAAGAAGAGATTATATTTAACTTCTTAGAAGACAATAGAATAAGACAGAGATTATGCCTAACGTCTAGTAGACAATACAGTAAGACAGATACTATGCCTATCTTCAAGCCTGAATTGAAAATAACACTGAAATCAAACAAATACTCTGAAACCTTGTTTTTGAAAGCTCCACTGATGTCGAAGCTGATGCTGTCTGTAACGATCTCTCCGTCTGTTCGCACATAGTACACGACAATGCGAGCATTGGGAGCCATGTTAGAGTTTGAGATGATAGAGAAGGTGTGTTCTTGTTTGTTGCTGGCATCCACACTTCCCGTCTGAACAATCACACCACGAGAAAGGACCTGTTTCAAATATTAGATTTTGAGTGATGCACATATAATTGCTATTGTCATTGTTGTTGTTATTGCTGTTGTCATCGTTGTTGTTATTGTTTTTTATTGTTATTGTGGTTGTCATTGTTGTTGTCATCATTTTTGTTGTTTTGTTGTTGTTGTCATCATTGTTGTTGTTATTATCACTATTGTTGTCATCATTGTTGTTATTGTGGGTGAGGAGGGAATGAAAGTGAATATGAAACCAAAAGTTAAAAACATAACTACTGTCAGTCAGTCAGTCATTTGCATGTCCCTTGCGGAAATTTGCCTTCCTAACATCTCTCCTGTAGGCCTCTTGGTTATAAGCAAGATGCCCTGCTGCTGATACAAAATTCTTATCCCCACGTGAAAACGACGCTACTCGTTCAAATAATGATAAAGTGGAAACAGCCATTAAATACCTGATTACAGAAGGTGGCCTCCCACCTCAAGTTGTTTCCCTTCACATCAAGGACAACTGTTTATGCAACCTCACCTTCTATCTTCTTCCTAAAATCCACAAACCCTGTCATCCAGGACATTCTATTGTGTCAGCATGCTCATGCCCTACTGAGCACAATTCTGACTTTTTGGACAGAATTTTCCAGCCGCTAGTACACAAACTACCCTCTTTTTTTTAAGATACCAACCACGCCTTAACAACTTTTTATACGATCACATTCTCTCAACATCATACCTATCACATCTTTCTCCTTGTTGTCTGCTCCCTATTTACTTCTATCCTCCATGAGGATGGATTGTTAGCACTCCCTATTTTCTCGACAAAGACCCTCACCCCACCACAAACACTGATACCATAAGCAGACTCCCTCAGCTAGTATTAAACCTAAATTCTTTCGAATTCAACGGCGAATAATTTGAGAAAATCAGTGCTGTCGCCATGGGAATGACAATGGGTGTCAGTTATGCATGTCTATTTATGGACTTTCTGGAAGTCAAATTATGGGAAACCTAAACTGGCAGACTTCTAGAATTCTATAAAAGGTACACCGAGATTGCATTGGAGTCACCACAGGACGAGTTAAAATAATTTACTTAATTCACCAATTCACTTAATAATAACATAAAATTCACTTATGAAGTTTCTGACAAGTTGGTCAAATTTTTAGACATTAAAATTTCTATTGGCACAAACAGGCTTGTCACCTCTGTATTTTACAAGCCCACCAACAGCCACACCTATTTATTATACACCTCCTCTCATACTGAAGCCTGTAAGAACTCCATACCATACTTCCAACTCCTCCATCTTCTACGCATATGTCAGGATAACTTGGGTTTTATAGATCAACCCAACAAATTATTAGAATGTTTCCGTCATCGCCACTACCCAGAAAATGTCCTTCGCGAAGCTTTCAAACGTATCCAACTAGTGACCCGCAAAAAAGCGTCCATAAAAAAAGCCTGTCACTCTATCTGACAGAGTTAAGTTAGTACTGGCTTTCCATCCGGATGGTCAAACGGTTAAGAGAATTATTGATTGTCATCTGCCATTAATCTAACTCGACTCTGATACTTGCGACAATTTCTCTGATCCACCCCTATTAGAATATAAGCGTGAGACAAATCTTAAGGACATCCTCGTCCACAGCCACTTGAAGTGGAGCCTTTCATATGTTGCCACCAGAAAATGCAACCGCTCTCACTGTTACCTGCCCTGTAGTCTGGGAAATGAAAACGATCAACTTTCCCAAAACTATCCTCAATCTTTTTAAGGAATTCACATGTAAAAGTCCCCTAATGTGATATATGTCATTGTATGCAAAAGATGCATGATGACGTATATTGGTGAGACTGGTCTCAGATTAGGGATAGTATGCAGAAACATCTGTATGATATCACTCAGCATGCTTCGAAACCAGTCCCAAATCATTTCAATGACCCCCACAACAGAGCCAAATATGATTTTTTGGTAACAGCAGTCAAATAATGTCACGCAGATGACACAAGCCGCCTAGTGCTTGAGAACAGCTACGTTCAGGATTATGGGACGCTGGAACCACATGGGTTAAACCCGCTATTCAACTAAATCTAACATTCTCCTCTTCAACAGTCATAATCCATATCCATTAAATTCCATTCCCTTCTCACTTGTTACACACAGTTCAGAATCTCTTCACAGCATCACATTACAACCCCTCTACCTCTATAATCATCTTTTTTACTTTTTTTATCTTCTCCTGGCTAGGTTAACATTGTATCACTCTCTCTCTCCCCCTCCACAGTTTCCCCACTTACCACCCTCAGTTATGACCCATCGATCACACATCACAAGTCTCCATTTAAACATTCTCTATGCTCCACCATGTCCATTTTTGAACAAGCATAAAAAAAGCCAAATCTGTTTACAAATTACAGCTAAGAGCTCTATTCATTTTATATCGTTTTTTAAACATAGCTGTTATGTGAATCTATACTTTCTCTTTCTATCTCTCTATTTCTTCGTCCTGTGTGTTTTTGTTTGATTGAGGCTCACGCCAAAACGTCACAACTGTCTGCTTGTTAAGTAATAAAGCTGTTCTTATTCTTCTCCTATTTTATACATGCTGCTGACACATCCATTTGCATATTATCAACGATGTCTTGCAGCCATCTTCGCCTTGGTCTTCCTCTCTTTCTTTTTCCCATTAAGTACCCTTCCAAGACGGTGTTCTCTAAATTCTCACGACATTTAATATGTCCAAAATATTTAAGTTTTCTCTCTTTAATCCTTTTTACTAGACAGCCTTCTTCAATATTAAATTCTTGCAGTATAGATATATTTGTTCATTTTTGTGTCCATGATATTTGGAGAACTCTTCTGTAGCATTTACATTCAAAGGCATTTATGTGTTTCTCAGCTGTTTTGTTAAGTGTCCAGGTCTCACAGGCATATGTTGCGATAGGAAAGATGCATGGGCTTAAAAATCTTATTTTTATAGTTCTGTCTGTTCCTCTCCACAGATTCTTTAGTTGTTTTACTTTCTGAAGAGTGATAAATGTCCTCCTTTTAATTTCCCTCATTGTATCTCCATTATTAGTTAGCAGTGATCCAAGATATTCAAAACTCTCCACTTCTTCCAACATTTCCTCACTAATACATAATTCACTGCCTTATTTGGTTCTAAGGACTGTTATTGCCGGAGGTGGGGTGGAAAATTCGATCTCCACTCCAACGGGTGCGTCTCAAACAGCCTCTGGCAGTCAAGTCCAGCTCCTGGCCTTCCCGTGGCAGAACTGTTTAAACTGACAGGAGAAGGGGCGAAGGCGAATATCTGGTACCTGAAAACCAGACACTTGGGTAGATGAGAGGCACGTTTGGTAGCTCATCTACCGCTGCTGGCGAGAATTCTTCAGCTGCCGTGCGTGGAGCGGTGCTCCCCCGGCCAATGAAGAAATTTGCAAATGAGGTTGCCGCGCAGCATCACTGCGGAAAAGGTGGTAGAAAGGATAAAGCGAAGCAAATAGTCAAATCACGGCACCTCTGGTCTGGAGGTCGGCCACGTCCTGAGTGCAGTCATATCGGGTGAAATGCATGAACCGGCTTAACCCAGAGGTTAAGACACTGCTGGCGAGACTCGTCGAGTGAAGCTCCTATCGGTCAAGGAAGAAAATGGGGAAAAGAAATAAAGGTTGCTGTGCGGCGCCAATGTGAAAAGGTGAAGGAAAGAATAAAATGAAATTTAATCGGTATGTCCATACCACAGCGCCTCTGCTCTAGAGGTCGGCCACATCCGAAATACATCTCATTCATTCATTCCTTTGCATGTCCCTTGCGGAACTTTGCCTCCCAAACAGCACTCCTGTAGGCCTCTCGGTTGTGAGCAAGATGGCCTGCTGCTGCTGTATCCATTTCCAGATCGTCAACGATGTCTTCCAGCCATCTTCGTCTTGGTCTTCCTCTTTTTCTTTTTCCCATTATGTATCCTTCCAATACGGTCTTCTCTAAATTATCATGACGTTTAATGTGTCCAAAATATTTAAGTTTTCTCTCTTTAATCCTCTTCACTAGCTAGCCTTCTTCAATATTAAGCTCTTGTAGTATAGATATATTTGTTCTTTTTTGTTTCCACGATATTTGGAGAACTCTTCTGTAGCATTTACATTCAAAGGCATTTATGTGTTTCTCAGCTGTTTTGTTAAGTGTCCAGGTCTCACAGGCATATGTTGCTATGGGAAAGATGCATGCCCTTAAAAATCTTATTTTTGTGGTTCTGTCTGCTCCTCTCCACAACTGGTGAAATATGCCTAAAACGGCACACACCAGGGGTGAATCTTGATGGCTACACATGTCACAGTAACTCTGCTCTAGAGGTCGGTCACGTCCCAAACACGCTCATACTGGGATAACAAGCCTAAACTAGCTCAACCCAGGGGTGGAAGTCACTAGTGGAGAGGATTCGTCTCCCTCAACAAAAGCTCCATCCTGGCCAAACTAGGAAAGGTTGCGGCCACGACCACAATATGCTGAAGTCGGAGAAACTGGACCAGGGAAATCTAGATAGGCAACCACCTCTCACCCGGCGGGGATATATGCGTAACCTAATCACACTGAGGTTTTCCGGTGATAAAGTCCAACTCTAGCCTGGGTGGGCTACCACCTCTCACCCAGCGGGGATGCGCTGATATTGTAAACACGTCGAGGTCTTCCGGTGAGAAAGTCCAACTCTAGACTAAACTGGTGCAACATAAACCACAGTGTCACGCAATCCCGCTTCTGAGACCCACCAAGAATACAGGCTCATGCCCTGAGATACTCTGAACCTCCTGTGGTCCTCTTGGAGATCTCGTGTGGTCATTTCGGGGACCACACGGGGGACCACGGGACTTAACGAGGACCATAGGGGTAAATTCAGTAGGATCACAGGGCGGTCTTGGTGGTAGAAGCGAACGAACAAGAAGAAGAATAAGAAGAAGTAGAAGAAGACTGCCTTATTTGTTTTGTCAGTTGCAATCAATTTGTTTTGTTTGCATTAAGATAGAGGTTTTGCTCTTCGCTGTTCTTACAGAGTGACATAATTAGTTTTTCTATTCCTTTTTGTGTTGTGGACAGTAATACTGTGTCATCAGCATATCTAATCTCTGGTATTTCATAACCTCCAATTGTTATGGCATCGTAATATTATTTGTCTGTATCTTCTCTAGCATTCCTCATTATGTTTTCATTATACAAGTTAAATAACCAAGGTGACAGTATGCACCCCTGACGGACCCCTTGTTTTATGTCAAACAAAGCTAATCCACCATTTGTTCTTACTACTATCTGTTGGTCTAGATACAGCAGTGATATTAATAGTATGAAATGTGTTGGAAATCCCATTTTTTCCCATTATTTCCCAAAGTTTCTGGTGCTGTACACAATCAAATGCCTTTGAATAGTCTTCTTCTTCTTCAGCTTTCCGAGCCATTAAAGCTCATTGCTGCAGATAAAGTTCACCTCCATTCCTCTCTATTCCTAATCTTCTCTCTCCAGTTGGTGATACCAATTTCTTGTATATCTTCTTCTGCGTTCTTGAATAGTCTATAAAAGATAAATATAGATTCACATTAAATTCTCTGCTTTTCTCTATTATTAATCTTATAATGAATATATGATCTCTTGATCCTCTTCCTTTCCTGAAACCAGCTTGGATCATACTGACTTCTATTTTCTTATGAAGTCTACTCATTATGATTTTTAACAGAATTTACTTGCATGACTAATCAGGGCAACAGTTCTGTAGTTTGTGCATAATTTCAAGTTACCCTTTTTGCCAGTGGTATGAATACAGTTCTTTTCCATTCTATTGGTCAAATAACTGAATGCCATATCTTTTTACATAGTGCATGATAGATTGTTGCACATTCCTTTCCTCCTGCTTTAATAAGTTCAGGTGTTATCTCATCACATCCTGGTGATTTACCATTTTTCAGATTCCTTATTGCCCATAAAACTTCTTCTATTGTCGGTTCGGGTTCTTTCTCCTCCAATAATAATTCACACTGTTGATTTCTGCTTTCACAGTCAGTTGTTTCATACATTCCTTTGCAATATTCCTTCCATCTTTCTAGAATTTCCTCTGTCTCTGCCAAGGTATTCCCCATCTCATCACAAAATACATTTAGATTAGGTGCGACATTTGTGGTCAATGTCTTCATTTCTTTAAACATTTCACTATCTCTTTCACACTTCTGATGTTCTTCTATTATATCACAACAATCTTGTATATATTGTTTTTGTTCTTTTTTATGTTTCTTCTTACTTCTTTTGTTAAAGATTTATATTACTCTTTGTTGTTGTTTGTCACTTTCCATTTCGTCTTCATTTCCCTGCACTGCTTTGTTAGTTCTAATGTGCCTGTTGTAATCCATTGACTCTTTTGTGTTTTCTTTACTGGAACCATATCTTTAGTTTCTGTTATTAAGATATCCTGGATTGCATAGCCAGTTCATCTGGTGTCATCTCATCCTGTACAGCCATCAGGATTTCGAAACGTTTCTTCACTTCTATACCGCATTGTTCTGGTATTTTTGTAAGATCAAACCAGAGTGGTCTTGATCCCCTAACTGTCTTTTTTATCTTTATCTTCATGTCTGTTATTAATAACTCATGGTCCATATCACAATAAGCACCTGGTAAAGTTTTTTATGGTGTTATATTTGTAAAATGTAATCTATTTTATTCTTGCTTTTTCCCATCAGGTGATGCCCATATGTAAAGTCTTCTTGGATGTTGTCTAAAACGTGTTTTGTGACCATTAGCTCATTTTCCATGCAAAAGGCCTCTTGACTGTCACTTGCCTCATTTCTATGTCCTATACTAAATTTCCCCAAAACATATCCTTTGTCTTCTGTTCCATCTGTACCAATCTTTGCAGTAAAATCGCCCATTATTAATACAATATCATTTTTTTTTCGTAGCTGGTCTATCGTCGCTGGCAGTGTGTTATAAAAGTCTTCTACTTCCTCTTCTTCTGCTGCTGATGTAGGTGCATATAGTTGGATGATTGTTACATTTCTAGGAGTGCCTTTAAGTCTGATAGTGAGGATTCTATCACGTACTGGATTGTAACCTAATAATGCTTTTGATGTTAATTTGTCCAAGTAAAAATCCACTCCATTATTTCTTCCTAATTCTTCACTCTTGAAGTGTCCTGATCCTTTCCATCGATGTTCGCAGATTCCCAAAATGTTTATTCCCGTTCCTTTCATCTCATCACTTATTATGTTCTTTTAGCGAAGCCTATAAACAGTTAGCCAGCCAGGTTCATGCTAACGAGTCAGTGATGTACTGCGTTGTTGTCGAGCGATGGTTTGGAAACTGGCCAATCTCTCGCAAAGAGTATCGGGTCTGCAGTATGTAATGTGCGTTGGTTGTCGAAGCTGCACTTTCTTCTCGTTCGTCAGAGCAGAGAGAGCGGGCCGCCGCCGGCGCCGCCAGTGGAAATGAAAGGTCGCCGGGGTCGAAAGGGATCCGCTCTGAGCAGAGCGCTGTCTCCCTTGCCTCGCTTCGGTCTGCCGGCAGATATCCGAGTAAGGTTCGGTGAAGAAAGCTATCTGGTTGGTCCTGCCAGTAGTCATGTGCTTGTCTCAAAGATTAAGCCATTCGTGTCTAAGTTCTCACTGTCTCACGGTGAAACCGCGAATGGCTCATTAAATCAGTCGAGGTTCCTTAGATGACACGATCCTACTTGGATAACTGTGGCAATTCTAGAGCTAATACATGCTTACCAAGCTCCGACCCTCGTGGAAAGAGGGCTTTTAATAGTTCAAAACCAATCGTCGCTGCCCTTCGCGGGGAACGGCGTCCCAGCTGATGACCCTGGATAACTTTGTGCTTGATCGCATGGCCTTCTGTGCCGGCGACGCATCTTTCAAATGTCTGCCCTATCATATGTCGATGGTACTTGACATGCCTACCATGTTTGTAACGGGTAACGGGGAATCAGGGTTCGATTCCGGAGAGGAAGCATGAGAAACGGCTACCACATCCAAGGAAGACAGCGCAACTTACTCACTCCCGGCACGAGGAAGTAATGACGAAAAATAACAATACGGAACTCATTCGAGGTCCCGTAATTGGAATGAATACACTTTAAATCCTTTAACGAGGATATTTTGGAGGGCAAGTCCGGTGCTAGCAGCCGCGGTAATCCCAGCTCCATTAGCACATATTAAAGTTGTTGCAGTTAAAAAGCTCGTAGTTGGATCTCAGGCGTAGGCGGAACATCCGGCTCGCGCTGGTTCACTGCCCGTTGTATCCTGCCCTACCGTCTGCCGGCTCTCTCCCGCGGGTGCTATTCGCTGAGCGTCCCGGGTGGCCGGCGGGTTTACTTTGAAAAAATTAGAGTGTTCAAAGCAGGTCCCAGCTGCCTGAATAATGGTGCATGGAATAACGGAATAAGACCTCGGTTCTATTTTGTTGGTTTTCAGAACTGGAGGTAATGATTAACAGGGACAAACGGGGAAATTCGTATTTCAACGTTAGAGATGAAATTCTTGGATCGCCACATGAAAGCATGTGTCAAGAATGTTCTCATTAATCAAGAACGAAACTCAGAGGCGCGAACGCTGCTGGCGAGATTTTTTTACTGCCGCGCATGGGGTGAAATTCCTCCCGGCCAATGATGAAAAATGCCATTGGTGTTGCCGCGTGGTGCCGCTGTGAAAAAGGTAATAGAAATGATCAAGTGAAGTTTTATCGGTATGGCCAGTAGTCTCGCAGTGAAGGCTTCACATACCACGGCACCTTTGCTCTAGAGGCCGGCCACGTCCTATATATACTCACACTGGGACAATATGCCTAAACCAGCACCTAAACCGGCTTAACCCACAGGTGAAACTTCATGGCTACTCATATCACGGTACCTCCGCTCTAGAGGCTTGTCACGTCTCATGTACACATATACTGGCATAATACGCCTAAACCGGCTTAACCCAGGGGTGAAACTTACTAGTGGCGAGGATTCGTCTTCCTCGACAAAAGCCCTGTCCTGGTCACTACCAGGAAGGGTAGCAGCCTTGACCACAAAATGCTGCAGTCTGAGACACTGGACCAAAGCAGTCTAGACAGACAACCACCTCTCATCCTGCGGGGATATATTCATATCCAAATCACGTTGAGGTTTTCCGGTGAGAAAATCCAACTCTGGACTGCTTGGACAACCACCTCTCACGCGGCGGGGATATACTGGTATCTAAAACACGTCGAGGTTTTCCGGTGAGAAAGTCCAACTCTAGACTAAACTGGTGCAACGAAATCCAGTGTCAAGCAATGCCGCTTCTGTGACCCACCGAGAATATAGGTCCAAGCCCCACGATCCGTTGAGCCACCATTCTAAATGAGACTATCGCGAGAACCATAGAAGTAAATTCTCCAGGATTACGGGGCGATCTTGATGGTAGAAGCGAACGAAGAAGAAGAAGAAGAGGATCACTTATTATTTGATACATACATACATACATATATACTTCTCTCATTCCATGTTCCTACTCTTACTTTTCTTTTTAGTTTGATGCAGGGGTTTTCCTTAGTAACACCATCAGGATTTTGTCTGTCATCACAATTACTAGTACTGACCTCTGTCTCACACTCTTCCCCAGTGTTAAAATTAGATCTATTTGGCCTGAGGGGCTCGTCACCAGATCTTTTTCCATGTTTCTGTTTGGGTTTCTTGGTATATTTCCAGAAGATACTTTACCATTGCTTTCCTTCCAGGCAGTGACTGTACTAGTTAGTGATCGTAGCCATTGTCCCTACATTGAGATTATCTGCCTTCCATCATAAACCATTACCAGCATTATCTGTCGGCGCTCTCCATTACACCTACCACCTGCTCTCATGGCTTCACATCACCTTGGTCGGAAAGCTATACAGGTACTCCACCTTGACCAAGAATGTCCCGTAGGCTTAACTACAACTTTAACACAAAAAAGAAGAAACATTCAGAGTCTGAGAATACTGATTGTGATGCTGAGTTAATTCTCTCAGACTGAGTTTCACAAGGTCATGACTTACAGGTAGGTAATTTCATTTTAGCACTCTTTGTTTCAAAGAAAAGACCAAGATTGCTAATCCAAAATATGAAAGTGGAAAAACAAATAAGTCAACTTGAAGATGTTAATTTATTTCAAGATCTCTTTCTCTCCACCCCCCACCAATCCCTGCACAGTAATATTTCTCATGACAAGTAAGCACATTCTAGCCGACCCATGTAAACCTGTATTTCTGAAATCGTGCCCCATTGTTTGGTATTACTCCTCTCATCCTTTCATGTTTTGTCTTATCCAGTCTTTTTCTCCCTTTTTATTGACTCTAAGAACTGATAATAGTGATATCTTGTCTCAGCTAAATACTTCTCTAGATGATCAGATTATCCAGAACATGGCACTGTGTCAAAGCTCAACAACCAGAATCTTGTTATGCCCATTATCTTATTGACAACAGTAATAATAACATCAAAGATAACAGTATCAACATCTTTCACTCTCTTCTAGTTTGACTTACTTGATAGACCAGTATTGTCAATGGCTGGGTAGCTTTTACTCTGAATGAAATGGCATCCCCTGCCTGAATATATTGAGTTCATGTACATCAGTTACAGATAATCAGGCAAACAGACACAGACAGTCAAGCAAAGAGACACAGTCAGGCAGACAGGCAAACAGACACAAATAGTTTGGTGGACACAGTCAGACAGGCAGGCAGACAAACAGACAGACAGACAAACACAGATAGTTTGATGGATAGTCAGTCAGGCAGGCAGGCAAACAGACAGACAGACAAACACAGATAGTTTGGTGGATAGTCAGTCAGGCAGGCAGACAAACAGACAGACACAGATAGTTTGATGGATAGTCATTCAGGCAGGCAGACAAAAACAGACACAGATAGTTTGATGGATAGTCAGTCAGGCAGGCAGGCAAACAGAGATAGTTTGATGGATAGTCAGTCAGGCAGGCAGGCAAACAGACAGACAGACACAGGTAGTTTGATGGATAGTCAGTCAGTCAGGCAGACAAACAGACAGGCAGACACAGATATTTTGATGGATAGTCAGTCAGGCACCAGACAAACAGACAGACAGACACAGATATTTTGATGGATAGTCAGTCAGGCAGGCAAACAGACAGACAGGCAGACATAGATAGTTTGATGGATAGTCAGTCAGGCAGACAGACAGACAGACACAGATAGTTTGATGGATACATATAGTCAGTCAGACAGGCACAAACAGTCAAGCAAGGAGCCTAGTATGGTGGACACAGATAGTCGGGCTGACAGACATACAGTACATCTGACACAAACAGTCAGGCAGACACAGACAGTAAAACAGACTGACACTGACAGACAAACTGACTGATAGAAAACCAGGTACATAGTTTATAAAGCAAAATGTTTTCAGAAGCCAATGAAGGAGAGAAAGTCTTGCAAACAAAAGCCAGTCAGAATTACTGATAAACCAGCCAGTCAGAATTACTGAGAAACCAGCCAGTCAGAATTACTGAGAAACCAGCCAGTCAGAATTACTGAGAAACCAGCCAATCAGAATTACTGAGAAACCAGCCAATCAGAATTACTGAGAAAGTTTTTAGAAAGAGATTGGTCACCAGAATCAGAATCCACCAGCATGCAGTATTAAATTAAACGAACTATTCTAAAGCAGGTGCAGAAATTCAAATACCTTGGAGCAGTAATAACTTCAGATGGGAAATGCAGAACAGAAATTAGGAACAGAATAGGCCAAGCAAAGACTGCATTTCAGAGAATGAGAAACATATTAGCTAACACATCTTTATCAATGAATGTTAGAAAACGAGTCCTAAAATGCTATATTGAACCTATCTTGTTATATGGAAGTGAATCATGGACAATAGGCAAGTCTGCACAAAAATCATTGGAAGCAACAGAAATGTGGTTTATTAGAAGATTGTTGCGAATCCCCTGGACAGCAAAAATAACTAATGAAGAATGTATGAGAAGACATGGAGAGACAAAAAACCTTGTCAAAAAGATAAGAGACAATGTACTTTCATAGGACATGCAATGAGAAGAAAGGGCATTGAAAATATTATAACAACAGGAAAAATAGAAGGAAGAAGATCAAGAGGAAGACCAAGAGAAATGATACTGGACAGTCTGACGGGATGGTGTGAGAGGAGGTCACCAACTGAACTGATGGCCTGCATGAAGGATCGTGTACTCTGGAGAAGCATAATAGCCAACGCCAGTCGGCACGGCACATGATGATGATGATGTGACCACTGGTCTCCAGTAATTAGCTTTCTCTAGATCACGTGACCACTGGTCAGCACTTTCCTAGCTGCATTCTCTACATCATGTGACTAGTTTTGTAATCACATTTCTTGGTGGTTGTAATTATAAATGTATCATCATCAGGTGTCATGGCTATTATGTCTTTCCATAGTACCAGATCCTTCATACAGGCCATCAATTCAGTTGGTGATCGATCTCCTCTCACACCATCTTGTCAAACTATCCAGCATTATTTCTCTCAGCCTTCATCTGGCTCTTATTCCCTCTTTTTTTCCTGTTTTTACAATATTTTCAATGCCTCCTCCTCTCATTGAATATCCTTTAACAGTAGACTGTCTCCATTTTGTTGTCTCTCCAGCTCTTCTCATACATTCTTCGTTAGTAATCTTTGCTGTCCAGGGAATTCATAACAATCTTCTGACAAACTACATTTTTACTGCTTCCAATGATCTTTGTGTGGACATGTCTATTGTCCATGATTCACTTCCATATATTAAGATAGGCTCATTATAGTGTTTTTGAATTCACTTCCTAACATTCATTGATAAGGATGTGTTGCATATGTTTCTTATTCTTTGAAACATGTTATACATTACATCCATATCAACTAATGTTAGAAAACGGGTCCTAAAATGCTGTATTCAGTATTTAAAGTGAAGTGAATCGTGGACAATATACAGGTCTAAATGTATGACAAATTTAAATCATGGACAATGTACAGAACTAAATGTACGACAAGTTTAAATCATGGACAAAATGAACTACATGACCTGGCTTTTAAATATATGCAGAATGATGTATGCACACAGAAGATGTGATGTCTGTGAGGTAATACAAGATGATACACATGATATTTGTGATGTACATGTAACCATATGAGATGTCTATGATGTGCCTGTAACAAGACACATGTGATGTCAATGATGTGCCTGTAACAAGACATATGAAGTAAATCATTACCTGAACTGCTGATGTTGTTTCCAGGAAGAGCTGAATATAAGAGTTACTGGGAGAGTGACTTTTTTCTAGCCAGAGAATGGCAGTCACATCATCAAAACTAGCCTATACAAGAGTAAACACTAATGTATCATGTGTATAACTTAGAAATCATACCAAATTAGCCAGAATATAAAAGAATAAACACTAATGTATCATATGTATAACTTAGAAATCATACCAAATTA